>VNJS01017421.1:0-131114 GCA_008042575.1 Drosophila watanabei | reverse complement strand
CCAAGTTATTGAATAGTTACGACAACTCATAATATAAAATAATCCCCAGCTGACTTTCTCCCGCTTTTTCTCCATCTTTCTCACTGTCTCTCTCCAGCGACCTGCTAAAGAAGCTGTCAGTTAAGGCCGGGCTCATTGGCTGCTTCCGGGGCCTGGTGGTCAACGGGGAGATTCTGGACATTTACAGCTACATGTCGGTGCATCTGTCGGAGATTATCAAGGACTGCAAGCCCTCCTGCGTCCCATCGCCCTGTCGCAACGGAGCCCAGTGCAAGGAGCTCTGGAGCAGCTTCAAGTGCGTCTGCAACAATCCCTGGGCTCACATCGGAGAGTTCTGCGAGACAAGTGAGTGCACAAGGAGAAAATTATTTAAAAATGTTATTAAAAATTATATTAAAATATTGGAGAAATACTAGCTAAAGAGCAGAGAGGAAACTAGCTGAATCTAAAACCCTAGAGAACTCAAGCTAAATTAATTTGAACAATTAAGAGACTAACATTTACAATAACCATATCAAACTGTCAGAATATATTATAAATATTTATCATAAAATCAATTAAAAGTCATAATTCATCAAAAATACTTGTAAAATTTTCCTCTGTGTAATTTCCTTTCAATAAAACCCCATTTCTTTTAATTTTAATAACGTAAAATCCTTCACAGACATTAACGAAAAGGCTCTGACCTTCATCAATCGCGAGTCCTTCCTGATGCGAAACTATCTGAGCGTGACTGCCACTCCCGCCATCTTAATGCACGGCATTGAGGCGGAACGGGATGTCCTGAAGGGCATCCTGAACCAGGATTTACTAATTAATCTTCGAACCTACGACACGAATGCTTTGGTCCTGTATGCCAACGATCATTACAATAATTTTGTGCACCTGTACATCAGCTTGAATCGGGAGATAGTATTCCTGTACAATTATGGTGATGAAATTGTGAATCTTACTCTGCTGGATGATACCCTGATGGCCTCTCTGAAGAGTATCCAGGTGGCCATAGTTCGTGGAGAGCAGGAAACCAGAATGCACGTGAATCAGCGAAGTGTGAGCATCGATAGGGGAACACTGCTCCTGGATGAATATGCCAATAAACCTTGGAGTAATCCGGAAAAGGGTGAGTTTAAAATTTAATAATTTATAAAAAATGCAACAAAATTTAAATACAAAATTGAAATAAACTTTATAGAACAAAATTGTTATTTTGAATATTTAACACTAAAGTATTTAGTGTACCTTGTTAATATTTTTTCTTAAAAATGACCTGAAATTTCTCTTACCACAAGAGCTATTAGTATCCATCAACAAAACCACTTCAAATGAACAAAAGAAGTATTTTTTTGACAGCTTCTCACACAATACAAACTTCACATACCACTTTCAATCTAAATATTAAGCTAGGCACAATTTTGATTCTTTTTTCAGATCTCTACATTTTATTTTCTCTTATATTAAATTGTGGTTTTAGGATTTAGGTTATTTTTGAGCCCCCAATGTTTCCCTTTCCCCGTAACTACTTTCGTCACTTCCAGCGGCTGCCCATCTTTGAGGTCTTGGTGTGGGCATTGTTGCTGTTATTCTGGTGCTGTTCATCCTGGGCGGCCAGCTCCTCGTCAATGAGTAGCTCAAAATTACCCAAGGCATCGGCACTGGGCACCTTATTCCAACGCACATCCGGCACTCCATCCGGCGGCAGAACCACCGATAAGATATTATCTATAAGCTTGTACTTCAGGATGCGATCGTTGACTGTAGTTGAAGTCAGAGAGGGCGAGGCATTGACTTCTACCAACCAGGGTTTCAGGGCATTATCAATGATGATATCATAGCCATAGCACTCGAAGCAATGCCTATCGCTGGCCATTACAGGGGCCACTGCTCTCAGGGAGTGGACTATGAGCCAGGAGATAGCACCGAAATTTTTAGAATAAAAAATAAATTAAATGAAACTACATGAAAATGTTTTATTTAAATAATTGATTGGTTACCATTTAGGCTATAATCTGCAGATATATTAGTTCTGCTTGCTTGATATTTGCTGCAAATTGTTATTTTGTCAAATAGTCTAAATAGATGGTAAATGACAATTTTTGTTTATTTTTTTGACGTGCCACAGCTTTTTAATAAGCTGTCATCAGATGGGGGATGTGATGTAGCCTATGGGAATCGAAGTTTCACATCTGACAAAAATCCCAACTGTTTCACACAAATGTACTGAGTGGGAAAAGACTATTAAACGGTATTTCAATGGCAGATAGAATGCGGAAATTGTTGTTAAACGGAAAAAATGCATGCATATCGAGTTGATTATGATCCGAACGGATTTCTTTCGTCGATTTCAAAGTATTTGTAGAGAAAATTGTAGGCAAATAGTTTGGTAGTTTGTATTTAAATATAACCAAACTAAATATTTATGAATGATTTTTGTTAATGGTTTTTATCGGTTTTTGATGGGATTTGAATGCGTTTTTTAACCTTTTTTTGAATTCTGAACTGATACTTTGTAGACTTTTTTAAAATCCATTTTAACCCAATTCAAACCCGACTTGACTTTTTTTCAAAACATTTTTGTAGACTTCTTCATAGTTTTTAGGTTAAGGATTTTGTGGTAGTTAACATTAAAGCTATTAATTAGGATGTTTTAGAAGCATTTTAAAAAGGATATGTTCAAGAATGATATTTTGAAGAGGTTTTTAAATCGATTTTTAAAAACTTTCTGGGTGGATATTAACTTTCCCTAAGAAATTTTTTATATAGGTTCTTCGTGTTATATCGTTTTTGATTACATTATTATTACATAAATTACTGCTCCTATATTATGACTTATAATTTTGTTCCAAAGGGAAAACTAGAGATACACTTAACCCATCAACAAAATTTACATTCTATTTTCAAAAGCCTTTCGCTTAACCGCCCATCAATTAAGCCTAAAAACACATGCTTATCGTCAATGATATTTCGGAATGATTGCACCTCAAAACGGCTCTCATTGCTCATAACTTACCTTGCAATTGAAATTTATGGAAAAGTTCCAAACCAAAAAGCTCCAGAGCTTGGCAATTGGCAAAAGGGAGTGAAGTGGAGAGGAGAATCAATCAAATTGCCCGTAACTCAATGCCAAAGCGATTTGCCAGCAAAATCAATCATAATTACTGCACGTTGCAGGGCACTGCGATTCGATTTGAATTCGAATTTGGTCAATACTTTGCACAGAATAACACATAAGCACTTTTGTAATTAAATGCGTTAACCAGAGATGGACTCTGGACGCACTGGACCCTGAGTCCTGAATCCTGCCACTGCGGCATGCAGCCGTCGGCCGATTCAGTTTAGATTGCCGCGCTCTGTCGGCTGGCAAACATTTCAATTAGACAAACTTAAACTCGAAATTGATGGGCCTAAACCTCAAACGGCCGGCCTGATCCTGGGTCTGGGTCTGGCCAAAGCCCGGAGTGCTGGATAGGGTGTGGATAAGGGTACGTGTCCGGGTCGTTGGCAGCCTGGCTAAAACCCAAAATGCCACGGCAATGAAGGCTCATTTCCGCAGACGCACATACACACTGAAACGCGAGCTTACATAAAGCAACCGAGCCAAAATTTTACACTGTTAGAAATATGGGGTGTCTGACTATAATAATATATTCGTTTTTTTTTCGATATTAACATAAGCATTGCATTCTTACATTATGAATATTATATTCTAATGTAATAAATCATCGTCAATATATATTTAATAAATGTTGAAGAAATTAAAACTAACAAGACAGGAAGCTAACCTCTGAAAGTTAAAATTTGTTTATTAAATTGGGTATCGATTCATATTATTAATAATTTTGTAACTATATCCTTTTTCCTAGTGCATCCTAGACCTAAGCCATACTATACCCTTTGCCACCCGACCATTTCTCATTTGATTTTGTTTATTTGCAGAGGTCCTGTCGCCGCACCGTCCGCCCGCACCGCCCACCGAATACTTCCAGCTCCACGTGGGCGGCTATGATCCGGCGAATTTGCTGCGACCGAATGTGGATGCACCCGCTCTCGAAGGCTACATCGGGTGCGTGCGGGGCCTGAAAATCGGAGCGCAGTTGATCGACTTGGCGGAAATCAATGAAAGGAATATAGCGCCCAGTAAGTAGGCAGTATAAATCAATTTTCACTGAGTGCAGTTTCGGGTCGCTCCTAATGCCATTTGGTATTTGGCGGGCGGGAGGAGCCGCTCTCCTCCGACTCTAATTCATGGGCCGCCACCCGCTGCCACTCCACTCAGCGTCTGCGGTTGCGACTGCGGCTGGTTATGTGGTTGCATCTGTGGTTGTGTTGCAACAGAGCCTCGTCTAACTTAATATGCATGCAATTTCCGTTAAGTGCTGGCGACTCCTGCGAAAGTGGCGATAGTGCCGGAGCTCGAACCGGAGCAGGAGATGATGGACTGGGCCAGGACGAGGACGATGAGCCAGTGCCTGGCCACTTTGGGGCCGTGCCAAGATTAATGCCAATGCGATAAGCAGCGGGCCCACATGGCGTATGATTTATGCGGCCACGCATCGCGGAAATTGCAACCTGACTTTGATGCGATTAAAACCAACCAGCGTCAAAGTAAATACATTGAATGAAAATTGAGGAGTTTGGAGGATTATAGCTGGTGATATAGGTTGTTGGGTTTGAATAGATTAAAAGACTGACTAGATGATATATAGAGAGTTGTTGGGAGTCCTTTAAAAAGATGAATTTATTCACTTTATAATGGTTGAACTTCTACAGTTTTTATTTCGGCTTAAAGATTTTAAATTTATAAATAATATATATATTTTTATTAATAAATATCTTTATATGTTCCTTAAATTCTTGCATTTTTTAATATATATTCTCTCAATTCCAGTCCAGGATGGCGTTCTGCCCAACTGCCAGATTAAATGCGATGCGGAGCCCTGCAAGAATGGCGGCACCTGCCAGGAGCATTTCGCCGAGCAGGTCTCGACCTGCGACTGCGAGCACACCAGCTTCCTGGGCGAATTTTGCTCGGAGGAGAAGGGAGCCGACTTCAGTGGCGAGTCCACGTTGCAGCGCAAATTCGAACTGCTGCCGGGCTCGGGTCGCGTTGACTATGTCCGCCTGCAGCTGGCCTTCTCCTCGTTCGACCTGCGACGCGCCAACCGCATTATGCTGCTGATGCAGACGGCGGCCGAGCGCAGCTATTACCTTCTGCTGGCCATCACCTCCGACGGCTACCTGCAGCTGGAGGAGGACAGGGACAATGGTCGTACGGTGGGCGCAAGGATCGATAGGAATTTCCTGAACAGCGCCAGGCACTCGATCTATTATGTGAGGAATGGCACCCAAGCGCAGCTCTACATAGATCGTGAGCAGGTGCCCCTGACGGAGTTTGCTGCACGTGTCCTGACCACCGGCGGTGAGGCGGGCTCGAATCGTGTCCAGATCGGTGGCATTAACAGCACTGACTCGCGGTTTGCCGTCTTCAAGAGCTACAGCGGCTGCCTGTCGAGTGAGTGTCGTAAATTTAAACCCCGTCCGCCATTAATTTCTTTTTTGGTCTCATCAAGTGACGTCCCCCTGCATTCCATTCACTGAGATAAAATAATGAGGGAAAAATAGTAAATAATAGTATTTATAATATTTAAAAGAATTGAGAAATTATAGAATGGCTTCTATTAAATCTTTTCATATAAAATCTTGAAGGAAAGTTAAATGAAAAATTCAAATGGAAATGTTCAACGTCATATAAGGATTACAAACCTATCCTCCTTTTCTTATTCTTTTTCTTAAGGAAGATACTTTATATTGTGTTACATATCATTAGTCTTTATCTTGGTCAATAGTTTCCTTCCCAAAATAGTTATTTTTTCCTAGTGTCTCGCCTCTTTACTCCAGCAATTTTATGAACTTACTGAGCTGAGCTCTGAGCTCTCAAAATGTTTCGGCTACGCGGAAGGGGGATAGTGCTGCTGCTTCACATTGTTGACCAAAAAATTAAATTTATTCGCTGCCATAAAAAGTCATTTCCGTGGCCGTTGGCGTCGCTTGCCATAAATTCTGTCAGTTTTTTCTCTCAAGATTTACAGTGGCTCATATTTAAATTGCTGCTTTGCTGCCACTCCAAACCGCAGCACAGTGGCCAACACTTTGATTAAAAATTCACCCATGATCCAGCACATTCCCCTCTCTGGCCTCCAGTTGATATAACATCTGTGTATAGTGCCACGCCCACACACACTCACCACATGTGGGGGTGAGCCGTAAACCCTTGTCGTACTCGATCATCATTTCATTAAAGAGCAATCGGAAAGGCTATGGTTGTGGGCCATAAAGCAAGGCGTATTTAGCAAGTTGGCACAGTGGGAAATATTTTAAATAAATCGTCAATGATAAGAGTATAAATCATAATTATTTAGGAAATTTTAATAATATTTAAAGGATTTTATATTGCCATGAAAGGAAGCATATATTTATCTATTGATTATAGTAATTTATTTTTGGAAGGAATAATATTTGTTGACTCTGTCAAACTGAGAGTACATTGCATTTATTGCGTTGGATATTTATTTGTCAAAAATATCTGTACAATAAATACTATTATTTATTAAACAAAGAAAATATTACAAGTGAAATTTACTGCTTAAAATTAAATTTAAAACAATCCAGTAAAATCAGAAGATCTACAAACTTTTCTATGAATTTAATTCTAGTTTAAAATCCACAATAAAATAAATAAATGAAATTTAACCAATCCCAATCCAGTTTAGATAGTTACAACCCCAAAAAATTGATTCAAATATTTCCCTCTCATCACTTAAAGCCCAATGTAATCGAAAAGTAATTAAATAGCTCGCTTTGACCTTAATTATAACCTTGCACATACTTGGAACATTCCATTAATTTGCCAAATGAGAATTTCGCTGGCAACACTCCCCTCGAAAAAAAACGAAACAGAATCAAAGAGCAGGGTCCTCGTGGGAGTTTACCGATAGGCATTAAAATTTTTATTGCTAATTTCGGGACGCGCATAAAACACGCACGAACGACTTGCCACGGGTGCCACGGGGTCCTTGTAGCTGCTGGAATTTCGAAAGCTCGGAAGCTCGCAAACCGAGCCGAAATTTCGGCCAAGTCAAGCCAAAGCAATTCCAATTTCCACTCGCCATCCACACACATTTGCATTTCAATTTGAATTAATGACCAATACTAATGAAAATTTCACCCCCAAACCGCAAATTGGGTAAACCAACTGGACGTCATCTTCTCTCCCACCTCCTCCTCCTCCTCGGCAGACATCTATATACAGGTGAATGGGCAGGTTATGAAGCCACTCGAGGAGTACATGCTATTCACAAAGTCCGGCGCCGACAACATAACGGTCATCAATCCGCAGGGCGTGAGGAGCGCCCAATGCAACGCCAAATTCGATGTGAGCGAGCAGCCCACACAGGAGCCCATGGTTAACGTCAGCATGGTGAGTAGGGGCACTAGGAGAAATCTCATTAAAAATTAAATAATCTAGGTCTTATTGGGGGGTTTTTTATGAAAATGTAACCCTTTAAGTAGTCGCAAACAATACTGTTATGTAAATCTTGAGATCTGGCATCTAAAAATATTTTATTTATGATGCGCAACTTTAAAAGCTGTTAATTACTGTCAGACTATTGACATATAAAAATTAAATTCTTTAAGGAGTATGAAATAGAAGAAATGAGAAAGAACTTGTAACACTACATAAACAATTGCAAGATAGATTTTGTATCTTTTTTGCTTGGTTTAAAATTTCAAGGAAAGGCTTCACAGAAAAATTTGTTCCTTTTAGACAGTCATGATATGAATTATTTGTATATCCAAAAAATATTCAACTTAATTTTATAAATTTCAAGTATTGAATTAAAGGAATAAAATGCAGTGATTTCTTAGGCTACACAATAGTTCATAGTAGTAGTAAATAGTAAAAGAAAACAGTATTACACATCATTACATTTCCTTATTTATCAATAATTTATTTATTTTCTATAATACCATAATGACATTAATCACTCAATTTTTTCCAAGTGCAAAGAACACTGCCCATTGAGTGTAAGACAATCGGATTATCCGAGGCAACCAGGCGACAAATTGTGCTAATGAATGCCCAATCCCAATTCCAATCTTCCCCTCTCTCTCCATTTACCTGTCTTGCAGATCCCGGAGCCATGGGTGGAGGAGCCGCCGGCCCGTGTCCCTTACGTTCCCAGATTCGTGTACGATGAGAACAAGCAGGAGGACTCCACGCAGGTCGTCTTCCTCACGCTGACTAGCGTCTTTGTCATCATCGTGATTTGCTGCCTGCTGGAGGTGTATCGCAGCCACTTGGCCTACAAGAAGCGCATCGAGCGCGAGACGGACGAGGACATCATCTGGTCGAAGGAGCAGGCAACCAAGATGCACGAGTCGCCAGGTGTTAAGGCGGGCCTGTTGGGCGGGGTGACGGCAGGATCGGGTAACGGCCTGCCGCCATATACCTATAAGGCGGTAAGTAATGGACTCAACATGCATTAACTTTAACTTACCTTTACTCTGGTGGAGTGAGAGAAATATTTGAACACTTTAAACTTTACTTACTTCTTACCTATTTGATGGTTTTGAAACCAATTTTTTCTCGAGTTAATATTCTATCAAAATATCCCTTAATCAATGAATATAATTTAAAATATTTTTAAAACTATTTCATTTTTTGTTCAATGTTTTCCTAATATTTTTTTTATGTGCTTCACAGCTGCCGCAGGAGGATAAAAAGCCTGGAAATGGCGCCCCTTTGGTGGGCATCTTAAAGAACGGCAGTGCCACGCCCTCGCAGCCTGGCACGCCCACTGCCCTGTCCAAAAACGGAGACATTGCCTCCCGCATCGAGGAGGAGGAAGAAGAGGAGGAGCATACGACCACCGTGGAGTCAGCAGTGGATAAAGGAAGCGACAAGAAGGAGCCACAAAAGGAGACCCCGTCGGGTGAAGTGAAAGATGCACAGCCACCTGAACAGGTGCCGAAGGACACCACGGATGCTGCCGCTGCCTCAGCAAATGGTACGTCCACATAAATCAGTGAAAATCCATTAAAATATGACCTGGCCAATCACACTGAAAGAAGAATTAGGGAGAAATTAAGGGTTTATAATTTACTATAAGAAATTATTTAATAAACTGTCAATGAATCTTTTATTTTATTTGATTTAATTTTTAATTTTCTTTAGGCTTAGTTAACTTATAATCCTTATAGAAAATAATTCTGTAACATTTATTCTCTCCTTAAGTTTATTTAATTTATAACCCTTATCTTTTTCCCTTTTCAGCTTCTAAGGATCCTGACCCTACGACAGAGCCTTCCACGCCACTGTCCTCAGCACAAAATGGAGCATTCTCCACAGCCAGCGATGGGCTGGGGCAGGGAGGAGGAGATGTGCTAGTGGAGGTGCCGAGTCTACCGGTAAGCAGAGGACCCACTGTACCCAATGAACCCAATGTATCTACAGAAAACCTTATCCGAATGGCGCCGCTCGTCACAATCAGCGAGACCAATTTGCATGAGTTGGGCTGAGGGACTCGCGGCCTTGGCATTGGCATGTAAATAACACCTACACCTCCACACAACACCCACCAGAACACACACACACACTACCCCAAAATAAACCCAAGTCAAGTGGAAAAGCATGTCATTACATAATGTAAGCGAGTAAATGGCCTGCAAATACATAGCCACACACAGCTGTGAGGCATGAAAATGCATCATTTGTAATTGCAATCACAAGGACATCCCCGAAGACAAGCACACTCACACACACACACACACACTCACTCACTGGGGCACCAATATTTGGACAGTCCACGGGGGACATTAGTAGTCAGGACATTGGATAAACAAAACGTTATAATGTCAAGTGCAATCAGGGTAACACACGAAGACGACGAAGGCCGGGAAGCAATTGTAATTACTACTCCTGGGGATTAGCTGGAAAACAGAGTATTAATATTCAACAAGGCAATATATCATGTTTCTTAATCATTTTACTTCATTAGAAATTTTGGTCGTTTTTAATTTAACATAACAAGTTTTAAATATTTTATACCAGTTATCCTAGTTATTAATTTAAAAACAAAACACCAGTTCAAAAAGTCTTCTTTGAGAGAACTAACCAAATGTTATAGATAAATACCTATTTTATAAATTAAATATATAAATTTGCTAAAGAAAAACACATAAAATAAATATTCTTTATATTTTTCCTTATTAGTTATTTCCGAGAATTTATTCGGAAATGATTAAGCAGCTTTACATTTGTTTGTTATGTTGTTATTAAATGAATAATAATTTTATTCAAAAACGTTGAAATAGTTTTATATAAAACAATAAAAAAAATATAGGATACAAAATCATATCTTCCTCTAAAACCTATTTAATTTCTCATTTTTGTATTAAAAAAAATTAAAAAATTAAAGTATAATAATCATAAAAATCCATTATCCATTGAACCTTTGATATTTTAATATGTTTAAACTTGACTTGATTGGTACTAAATTGCAAAATAATTTTATAATTAATAACACTAATACCATTAACTACACAAAATCCATATATTAAGCTACTCGCATGACCCTACCAACTATCATAAATATTAACTTAGTGAAGCGTTTTAGTTTGTTTGCTCTGCCAGGCTTGCCTGTGTATCTGCCTGCCGGCCATCCTTCACTCCTGAGAATGTTCCGTTTAATTAAATTGCATTTAATTAAATTTAACTAAATAAACAAAACATGTGAAAATATTTTCTTCACTCTCTGTTTGCATTATTGAACGACGACAAACACTCTGTGTGTTATTTTTATGAAATATTTAATCGATAATTGCAATATAATGGTTACGCCCGTCTGCGTTATTTGTGCGTGTCGTTATAATTGTCTATATTGAATGAGCCTAGTGTGTGACTGTTTAATTAAATTTAACACAAACCATAGGCATACAAAAAATGGGGCGTAAAAGTCAGAAAAAGCGCGGAATGAGTGCCTTTTGACAATTGGCTTAAAGCAACACAAACCCGGTGGAAATTGACCCGGGCAATAGACTTTGACCAGAACAAAGCTTTTGCCATTCGAGTCAATTCAATTATTTCTCAATTATTGTGTAAGCCGATTATTGGCACTATCGAGTTAAATGAATTAATTGCAGCGAAGGCGATTGAATGCGCTGTGCCCATAAAATATGTTATAGCTATTTGGTTAATAGACCTTTAAAATGCCTGCAAATAAATTATGGTTGCATATCGTTTCAATAATTTAGTTTAATTCAATTTGCTAAACTTTTCAAGAACACCTTGAGCGTTGGTGGCTTATCTCTCTATTTTATCCCCTAAATAATTAATTTTAGTTCCATTTAACGGTCGAGCTCAAGCCAACTCTTCAAGATGGAACATAATACTTACACTTTTGAAGCATTTAATGTGTGCTAAGGGAACTCTTAAACGCCGGCCACTTGATAGTTTTTACATGCCCTGCGAAACTTTTCGATTTTTGTGTGGTGTGTGGTTTCTCCTTGTCTTCGTTCCTGCGCCACGTTCCCTTTTTTTTCCTTTGTATATTGGCCAATTCTTTTTCCTTTGTTAGCTGGGCTGAAAAAAAGAAAAATGAATCCTTTCGGTTGGCTGTTGTGGCCAGGACAATTTCTTAAGCGGCATCAATGCAATTTCTTGCCAACGGCAGACTCTCCCCTTTACGGTTTCGGTTTCTTTTTTTTTTTTTGCAGCCAAGCCAATTGTCTAAAATGTTATTTAATAGAAAAAGTGCTCTGCACAGCACAAAAGTTAAAATACCTCCGCACAAAAATAAATTGAACTGCATTCGGAGGGGACGAGCTTATTGCAACTGCGTTCTTTTGTTAACAGGAGGGGGCCAAAAGGACATTTGCCAAATGAATATGCGTTAAGGCAAAACTGGGGAAAAAGGATAGAAAAAAGGGAGAAAGGACGGGGGGAAATCTCAGCAGGGAAAAACTTCATCTTGTGATGAACTTTGGGCTAAGAATAACAATTGTTGCAGGCCACAATTTATGGGCTCATGATGGGTCAGTTGCAGAAGCACTTGGAGTAAATATAGGACATAATTTTGTGGGTACTTATAAGCTATTTACTGTTAAAAATAAAAAACTAACATATTAAATAATGATACATAAAAAAAGTACAGGGTATTCGCTCTTTTTTCCAACTGCTACAAAAAATAATATAAATATTAAGATGGATAACGCCATTCAATGTATTTGCTGTCTCAAATAGCTCAATAGCAGAGCGTTACGCATCTTATTCTTATAAATCCCTCACGAAAATTTTTATTTTGCTTTTGATTTTGTGAAGTATTTGGTCGTTAGCCCAGTATTTGTATTGCCCTGTTCAAAAAAACATCTTCTGATTCTTAAGAAACAAATCCTCGAAGAATTAAAATATTTCCCCCAGTGAAGAAGTTATATCTCGGTCTTCTTGCTTATCAAGTGCCGTGTCCATGATTTATATAGATTGTATATGCATGCGGGGTGACCAGAAACTCTTCGGCCAGAAACTTAAGACAAAAACCTTCAACTAAGCAACAAACGCGGCAAGAACTTTCAACTTTTGCATCGACTTTTCGGCACGCCCAAAAACAAACTTCCAGCGAAGCTCCAAGCCCGAACTACGAACTCCCTTTTTCCGTCGCCCAGTTTTCTGTAGGAAATTGGAAAAGCAAAATATTGAACTTATTGGCTTTTATGTAGTTTTAGCTAGGAAAAGTGTCTATCGTAGTGAAGGGGGGAAACGGGTAGGGGTCGGGTCGCATGTTACTTTTGAGCTTACTTAGCATGTACTTTGTCTGAGCTTAAGCTGCAGCCAAATTGAATTTTCCCCGACGCCAATCGCTGCACATTCAAATCTGGCGATGAATTTTCCTAGTTTTTCCCACGGCAACGGCAACGGCGACAGTGACACCCGAAAAATGGCGAAAGTTTCAAGGAAGAGCGGAAAGTGCGTGTGGCATTGTCTACGCCGCGTCCCCCCACTTCGCTACAAACAGCGCCATCCCGGAATTTTCCACATTTCCACTTGACTTGCGGCGTCTACGCGAGCCTGATTGCAAAGCAACCGAAATTGAAGCGCACTCAAAAACTTTTTTCCTGCCTCAAAATCAAAAAGTTTCGCTTCCTCAAAAGGGAGGAGGGGGACGAGGGGTTGGCAGCTTCATCAAAAAGGGGTTAATACAGTGTTCGATGTTCTCGGAAGTATCTGATAATGGGTTAAGGATACAGCATTGACTTTTTAAATTTAATTTTGATGGATTGCTTTTCTTTTACTGGAAATTAATCAATATTGATTTTTAGAGTTGCTTGAATCAAAATAAATCAGCAAATATTCCTTAATATTTATGTTACTAATTGCAATATTATATTTATTTTTTCCAATACTTTACAACGCTATTCTTAGAAATATTCATATATTCATTCATTCATTCCGCAATTATGGTCTAATTAAAATAGCAATAGAGAATTTTAAAAGATATTGTTGCTGTTCAAAGTTTATAATTAATTGCATAATACATTACATTACCTTAGAAATATTATATAAAGTATTCTATATTCACAATACCCTGTCTTTACTGTAGTGAAAGCTGCAGCTTTTGTTTGAACAGCAACCAAAAAGTGCAAGTGCCTCAGCTGGTGGCTGTTGCTGCTTTTGCTCCTGTCATGCATGCCAAGTTTCCTTATATTTTTTTTTTATTCAGAAATGTTTGTGGGCGTCTTTGCACTTTTCTTTCATCTTCTGCTGCTCCGCTTCTTCGGCGCTTTTCCAGCTTTTCCCCCCAGTCACCACGAACTACTGCTGTTCATTTGGGCCTGCCGCAAACGCAGCACGCACTTAACTTTGCCAGCTACCACAATGCTGCGGTGAAACTCATTACGAGCTTAGAATGCAAAAACGAAACCCCAACCCACACACACAGCTGCATCTGCAGCAGCAGCAACAACAAAGTCTGCACAACCAAAAAACACCCAGAAGACACCCAAAAGAACACCCAGAAAATACACCCGAAAGAACTCTACCAAAAAACACACACACAAAAAACAGGAAAAACCAGCTAGCAACACCCACATGCAGGGACCATTCCACAGATTTTGCTCTCAAGTTTTCTATAAATCTTAATGAAGGGAAGGAAGTCGAAGCGGACTAATGATGTGTAAATTAAATTAAATAAATATAAAGAAAAAGGGGTTGTGATATTTGCTTATAGGTAAACCGTTTGGATTTAACTTTTAATCAAGGAAATCACTAGAGATTTAAAATCAGGAAAAGCATATATCTTATTGAATAAATAATTGATTACAAGATTACATAAACGTATTTTTTGTGAATAATTTGTACAGCTAAAAATTTGAATTAACTTTTCCTAATCATTTAAAGCAATTCATCTTTTTATTATGCAAAAAGCAAATCAAAAAAAGTCTTTATTATGCAGTTTTCCCATTATATTATGCTATTTTCTCATTTTAATTAGCCCAAGCATATATGCTTGTCAAATTTTTATCCTACTTGAGGTTTTTGTTAGAATATGCAATTCAATGAAACGAGTAACAAAATAATTGCTACACAAGTGAACAATGAGACGGACACAATACTCTACAGAGCTTCAGGGCTTCATCTGAAATTCCTCACTTCAATGGGTGTCCTTAATTCTGGGAGAGCGAACAATAAAGTTCTCATTCTCGGAAACGCAGATAGAGGATAACGAATTTACCAAATATGCAAATTAAATTACTAACAAGTGAGCAATATGTGAAAGGAATTTCGTCGTTTCGCGCATGTTAATTAAAAAAGAACTGACTAAACTATGCATGAAGGTATGTCACTGCATGCCACGAAACAAAACTAATCAAAGAAAAATGTTATAAAAGGAATGTCTTTACTGCACCCCGAAAAAATATATATATATTTATATATATGTAAAAAATATTTAAAACGGAAGGAAAAAGTTTTTAATAAAAAGCAATTCGAAACATTTCTGCACTTTGACAGCAGCAACATGAAATTCAAAAGCAGCAGCAGCAGCAGCAGCCTTTGCAGCAACAGCGACAACTGCCGCAGAGAGGAGCGAGCTCGAAGCGACGCAAGCCAGGAACCGGGGGAAACGGAGGTCCTGCCGGAGCAGCCACAGCAACAGCAGGTTCTGGTCCTGTTGCAGGACCGGCAACAGTGCGGCGACAAGTTTCTTGGGGCCCGCCAATCGTGGCCGAAACGGATGTGGACTTGGCCAGCAATTCAAACTCAAACTCAAACTCGAGCTCCAGCAATGGTAATCGGAAGGCGGGCGGAAAGCAGAATGGCTACCATGGCGTCAATAGACGGGCCACAACGACCAGGAACTGATGGAAAGCAAAGCGAATGCAGAAATTTTTTGCCATAAAAAAGTATATATATATATAAAAGCATAAATATTTAGGCGAATTGATGGCAAGACAACAACAAAAGCCGAGCTGAATAAACAAAGCAGGAGGCAGCGTAGCAGCCGAGTTGAGAGCCGAAAACAAAAGCAATTTGTATAAATAAAAGACAAAGTCAAAGTGCGACAGAGACAAAGGCAAAACAAATAATATAAATTGAAAAGAGGAAAGTCCTTGGATTGTTGTATGTATAAAGAAAACCGTCTGCCCATCGACATGAATATTCCTCAAAAATGCGACAGAACAGAACTTTCTTTCCTTGCACATAAATTCTGAAATGCAAGCAATTTGGTTAAATATGTCATGCTCTTGGCTAGGAATTTAAGACTTTGGTTTAAATACAATTTGAACTAAAAACCAAAAAGGATACATTATTTACAAAACCGAAACTATGCTTAGAATAAGTTAGATAAACGATATATATTTTTGATTCCATTTAAAAGTTAAGGTTAAACGAAGGAGAGAGCTTTTTGAATTAAGAAAAATGCTAGGATAGCTGTGAATTTTTAAGAGAGTATTTTTTGATAAGACAAACAAAGAAAATAAATAAAATACAGGACTGGAATACAATTTCCCAGCAAAAATCCTTTCATAAACTTAAATTTAAATTGATACGTTTTAAAGTTAAGTTGCAAATTGCTTTTGTACAATTTTTGTTTGAGCGAAAACTTGCCTCCATTAAGTTTTAAGAATTGCACAACTTTCATTCTTTTTCCCCTTTCTGCACTTTTCCTTGATATTTTCTGTTCGCTTTTTGTAAATTTTCATTCTTTTGCCGTGTGATATACGAAGGTAATAAAAGTTCTTTGGGCAATGAAGCCAACTGAGGGCGAAATGAGAACACAACCTTAACTTGTTTCATATTAAACGATGAGAAATTACCCAGAATAACTCGCCCATACATCAATTCATTTAAATGCGTTTATTAAAAAACTTTACCCCCGGACAAACTGCTGACGACACACCAGAGGAGCGGCAGCATCATCGAGATTGACGCCGCAACAAGGAGAAGGCGATGAAGTCGGAGAAGATGGAAAAAGTAAAGCGCACATAATGGCACTCCAATATAGTGTGTGAGTGGGGGGAAAAGCAGGGGAAAATGTGGGGGAAAACGGGTATATAAAGTGAGAGTGTGCGAGTGTGTCTGTTATGGGGCAGCACAGAGAGGGGCTTTTATCGGGGGGAGTTTGCTGGCCAACAGCTTGTTAGTGGCTTTGTTGGTCAGTACTTTTAACTAATGTGCTTTGTGCGACCATAGAAAATCTCAAGTACTCATACGCGCACACATGCACTGGATCTCTCTCACATATTTGATGTACTTAACGGGGGCACTGGGAGAAAGGTAGGAACTTGGAAGAATATATTAATAGCCCGGGTTGAAGATGACCATATAAGCTAGCTTTGGTCGCTTTTTCGGGGGTTTTTTCAATTGTAAATATTATAGAAAAAATTTTGTCACGTTGCCAGCTTACTTTATTGAAAAGTTCAAGTGGTGGAAGCGAAACAACCTTCTTCACATCTCAAGAAATGATCAGTGTGTGATCTCTTAAAGAATCCCATATTAATTTATGTCGAAAATGCTTTTTAAAATAATAAATAAATTGGTCGCTCAAATTATAATTTAAATTTCTATATTAAAATAGAAATAAAATACTATTTATGGCTAATATGTAATTTAATATAATTGTTAAATTTTTTTTAACAGAAAAGTTTCACTAAAAATATTTGCATATTCATATTTTCCCCTAAGAACGAGTAATCAAATAATACCAGAAAGGAAAAACATTTCAAAAGCAGTCAAGGTAGAAATATATTCTTTAGGACCACAGTTTAAGTCACTCGTTTTCTCCAAGTGCATTTCTCCCCAAAACTCCCCTCAGCTTGAAGGGTGCCAGCGCAACCGCAAAGTGTTTGTACGAGGCGAAAAAGGGAGCTCACACATATAGCCATAGCTAGTCTGGCGCTGGGATTCCCTTGAGCTCCTTCAGTTTCGGCTGCTGCCTGCATAAAATAACCGCATAAAATGTCGTTAAGTATAACGAAATTGAGTCGGCACATAAATTCAGATTATGAGATTAAAATGTTGTGATTTTCGCACATACATAGGAGCCGGCGACAGAGCCAGAGCCCAAGCGAGAGATGTTGCCGGCGAAGAACACAACCCTTTTCATAATGAAACCCCAAAAGCGAACGCCAAATATTTCGGATGGAAAATGCCCGGAATATAAGCATTGGTAGCCCCCCCGGTAGTCCCATCAAAAGTGGCAACAACATCAACAGCAGTCAAGCCAATGTAATGAGTTTATATCGCCCTTTTGCCCTTAAGCATAAATTTATGAAAAAACAACAAAGGACGTGGCACAGTGGAATTTATCCAAAAATGAGATTATTTAAATTTTGAAAATATCTGTATTTTTTTACTGACTAAAACATAATGATTGAGACACGATTTTAAGTGGTATTTATCTTGTTTTTTCTTGAATACTTCAGATAACTCTTTTTTCTCTTATTAAAAAATATTAAAAAATCGTTGAAAATATATTTTAAAATAGGTTGTTTTAAAGAAACAATTGAATAAAGATGCTTAGATATATTTAAAGATTTTTGTATTCTTTGTGTAACAAAAATTCTTCCTTAAAACCCCTTAAAAATTAGTTTGTTGTGGCAAAAAATTGATAATATAAATAAAAATATATTTTATTAATATATTCCTTTAATAAGGAATTGAGATGCAGACATATACTTTAGTATTTAATAAATAAATAATAAATGCTATTTATTATCCTTCTTTAATCGAACTCTTTATCAAACCCCTTAAAAAAGAAATTGAAGAATTAAAAGATTTTAACATATCAATGAAAATATATTATAAAGAAGCAATTTAATTAATATGTAGACTTATATTTAAATTTCCTTTTTTAATATAATTCTTTATTAATATTCCTGAAAAATATATGTTGAAACTGATACAATCTCCTACAAACCACTGTGCTTCAGTCGAATAATAAAGAAGTTGCGGTTGTGGCCGGCGATCAAAGTCAAATATTTGGCTTGGCTGTTTACAAATTGGGTCAGCTGGTCATTTGTGCTGGCCGTGGGCTATATGGAGACCCCTCCTGGCCGCCCCTGGCCGCCCCTGGCTGGCTGATGTTTTCGAACCCCTCCTCAAAATGTAAAATTTCCCAAAATAGAGTGAATCTCGGGAAGGGCTATCAGCTGTCGTGGCTTCATTATGACGCTAATTGCCGGCATCGTTGGCCAAAGGACGATGGCAAAAGGATTAGCATCATGGAAAGTGAGAGGAGAATCGATGAGACCGCAGGGCAGAATCGGAACGGGGCAGGACGAGCAAGAACATGCGAGAACAGGACCATCATCGGTCACCTCACCCATAAACTGTTTAGTTCGGACTTAATCCCTGGCTGTATATCCGGATTAGCGAGCCAGAATGCGAGCTATTTTTACAACTTCAGCGCACTTTTTAGGTAATGAATGGGATTACATTTTTTTAATCCACTGCCAGCCGCGAGTTGTAAAAAATCTAACCGAGAAAAAAAAACAAAATTCAGGTCAGATCGGTCGATTGACCTGCGAACATGGGTCTCATGAATGGGCAGGTCAGAAAAAAAAATTGGGTATAAAATAGAGCTGAAACTCTGATGCAACCAGCAAACGCAGTTTAGCAATCCAACAGCCAAGATGTGCCAAATCCAGCAGAAAAATGCATCCCAGCCAGCCAAGGACTCAGCTCAAAATTCAGGGGATTCACCGCCGCGCTCTCCCACCGCCGCCTATGCCATGTTTTTGCATCGCGAGGAGTTGAGACGCCGAAAAGTCCACGTCTCTCGTGTTTCCGTGACGAAAATTCACCTGACTAGCGAATTAATAGCAAAAACCAAGCAGAATATAAGGCAGTGCAGCTTCGAGGATCTGGAGATCCTGGCCCGGGAGACGCTCTTCAAGAAGAGTCTGCAGCGACACTTGCATTATCGGAAAATGCAATATCAGCAATGGATGATGAACAAAAAGAAGCTGGCAGCTAAGAAAACTAAGTGAGAGAAGAGAAAATAAGTTAAACAATAAGTGATTATAAATAAGAACAGCAAAAGTGATAAAGTAAGGAGTTAGTCTATAAATTAAATAAATTTAAAAATGGAAATTAATTTTATAATTGCATAACGCAAATATTGCAGTTCAAACTACAAAAGTTTTTGCGGCAAATTGTACAACTATTCTTAGCTAAAAATAAATCCAATTCAAAAATGGTAATCAAATTTTCTTAATGTAGTCTAACGCATAAAATATAAATATCATATATATTTCTATGCACATTTTTTAAAAAGAAACGCAAAATGAAACAAACCTAAAATGGAAAATAGATCCACAATCCTTCCGAATAAAATATTTCCGATCCAACTGAAGATAACGTTTGAATCAAAACTAAAACTTAAATTAAACTTCAGTCACTTGTTATGACAAAGCAACAAGGAAAATGTAAACTTCCGCTCACTTTCCCCGGCAAAAGTGCAATTTTCCATTTAAATATTTGATTATGTGTCCGTTGTCCTCAACGCCAGGACCCCCGTAAGGGGCGACCTGCACTTGTAATGGGTGTAAAAACAAATTTACACATGATTACCAGGAAACCCGGTCGGCAAAACAGCGAACATTTAATACAACTCAAACAAAATGGTGCGTTGCATAAATTTGAACAGGCAGCAGAAGCAGCATCGCTCTCCTCGTTGGCTGTAGAAAAATTTTTGCCTTTTTAGACTACATAAATTTTAATTAAATGTCACTCATACGCCATGTACGCCGAGCACAGAGACTGCCTGGGTGCGCGTGCATTTGAGTCCTGAAGCTGAGTCTGTGTGTGAGTTTGAGTGTGAGTGAGTGTCTAAGGGAGCCTGGCGACAAATGAATGCACATGGAAGTGGCGCACGAATTACAGTTTATTGAACAGCAGCAGGAGCTGGTATAGAAGCTGCAGCAAGGATAACGGCCACAGGACGAGGGAGCTCTTTGAGATCGAAGCTCAGAAACAAAACAGGACACCGAGGAGCAGCTGGGAATTTTTAAAATTTAAGTAGCACTTAGCTAAGAATGCTTTTGTGCGTATATTCTTGAAATTTTAAAACAAAGAGCTGCCTTTTTTCAGATAATTATATATTAAATTGTATAAGATATCTTTGATGAGAATTTAAAGCCTTGGGAAATTCTCTTAGCTTTGATAGAAAGATACATAATAGATAGATTTAAGTCGCACACTATCACTACTCTTTATTTAAATTCAAAAATAAGAAATATATCTTTTAATATTTTCCAAAATCGTATTATACAATTTTATACATATATTTATTGAATTTTCAGCGATTTTATAGATTGAAAGTTTACTGCTTTACCGAAAGATAAATATAAAAAAGAAGACATTGCGATTGATTTTCTACAGCTTAAATATACTATTATTGTTTCCTAGAACAATTTTTAGTAAAATTTTTACTGAATTTTCACTGAATTTTCACTGCTTAAATTGAATATAAATTTATTGTTAAGAATATTATTATGCTTGGCAACAGAGACAGATTGTAATTGATTGTTTATATTATCTAGAACTAGTTTTATTAATTCATTATTTAGTGTTTTAATAACATATAAAAATACTAGAGCAAATATTTAAATGCATGAATTTTAATCGCTTAAATAATATATTTATTGAAGAATACATTCATTTATCCATAATCATAATTTTACTGCCTACATAAAGCGTCTATATATTATAGAAGAACTTTTACCAATTGAAATTTCTCTGCTAAATTTAAATATTATTATATTATAAAGCATAATTTTTATTCTACACCGAACATCGACTCCAATCCAATTACAAAAAATCAAAAGTTAGCAGCCAATTGCCGTGGTTGGTTTACCAGCTTGCTCTAATTATTTTTCTGCTGATTTTTTGCTTACTTTTTTGTAATGTTTCTAGTTCCGTTTTGTTTGTTTCCAGTGGTGGTGACATTTTCCTTTTTCGTGCATTTCCCTCATACAACTTTTATAGTATGCATTATTCATGTTCTACAACAATTGCTTTGGTCCGGCAGAGGATGATGTCGCTTTCTCCCACCTTAGCAAGGACTGTCGCCTGGCCAATTCCCGGGCTTAATGAAAAGCCATCATGGCATCAACATCATCTTCCGCTGCTGCTGCCATTTGGCACTTGAAACTTTTTCAATAATTTTAACATATGTATGCGTTCCCGCTCCGCTTTCTTGATAAATTAACTCAAGTGCACAATGAAGTGTTTATTGTGCTGGAAAAAAGTTTCTTCGGCCGCCATGCTTAACTTGAGGCGTTGCCAGGAATGAAAGAGAAGCGGAAGGAAGGAGATGTGTGTTTATATATACTTTCGATTTGGCCTTTATGAGAGAGTCAGAGTTGGCAAAAATATAAGATGATAATAATTTTAATAATTTTATTTAGGGGTTTACTTATTTTTTATATTTATTTAACTGCTTTAAATTGCATATTTCTGTTTATAAAAAAAATGTTTCTTTAATTTATACTTGAGGATTTAGTTTATGTAATATTACAAATTCAACAAAGTTATATATCTTTTAAACTCATTTTTGAAGCAATTTGATATTTTTTTTATAAATTTAAATGAATATATATTTAGTAATACTTTTTTATATAAGTTTGTAAATTTATATTTTCTTAAATAAAACATTTCGAATATCCTCTTAAATAGCCAACTTCCACAAAATATCCAAAATGCCAGTACTATAAAGTATAGGCAGAGCAGAACGTAATCGTCATGGTGGCTTAAAGCAATTTGTTATTAATTTCCGCGTTGAAAAGTTGAAAAAAAGAGCAAACTTTTTTCTTCTTTTGTTTCGGCTCTTTTTCGCATTTTCCCCTCTCGCTTTCCGCAGCTTTTCCTTTACCTCGCTGTCTCAATGCCACTTGGCATTCATTTGATGCGAAAAGTTATTGTCGTTTTTTTTCTGGCGTTCTCCCTCATGTCGCTGCTGTTGTTGTTGTTTTTGCTGTTGTTTGTCGCTTTGTGTGTGTGCGTGTGTGTGTTGCCACATTAAAACATGGCCCATAATGGTTAACAAGGCATTTGCTTGTTGACCATCGACCAAATGAGCAGCAAAACTTGTGCTTACATTGTTCAACATGTGTAATAAATATATTTCCACCGCGTGCTGCCGCCACGGCCTCTGGCCATCATCCTTCCAAAGTGCGTGTCTCTTTGTTTGCTTGTAGTTGTTGCACCGGAAATAAATTTGTGTTGTTTTTAAATGCATTTCATTGAAATTTTTAAAAATATAAATAATAATTGAATAATTTAATTTGAATAAATTTTTTAAATTACCTTTGGTAATAGGGGAAAGGGAAGACCAAGTATGCCATGTCCGTCAGTCCGTCCGTTAGGATGTTCGTCTTTATAATATATAAGACACTAATTTTCAGAGACTGACAGAGCTAGAGCTTAAAAATGTGATAAGAATATTTTTATAGACTTATAGACGTAGTTCAATTTCACTAAACAAATTTGCGACTTCACAAAATTCAGAAAATACGGATCTAAAAAATGTTAAAGTAAAGTGTAAGAATACTGGCAATACAAAATAATAAAATTTATTTTAATAAATAGACTTCTGTAGGTTTTCTTATATAAAATACACATTTAAATACAATTCAACGATAAATAATACATTTATAAAATAATAAAATGGAAAGCTTCTTTGATATCTTCATCACAAAAGTCTCAAATATTTCCCTGCCAGTTAAATAACTAAAAAAATCATATACAATATATGTGTATATTTTTTAATAAAAACAACTATTTCAATTCCATGTCTCTGATAAAAATAAATTCCTAACAAAATTCTAACAGCTTCAACATACTACAAATAATATCCCATCAATTAAAAATTTACTTTTAATCGCCAATTATATTTTTTTTTTTTCCGTGTGCCGCGTCAGGTAATAAATTGGAATATTCCTGCCTAGGTATGATGATGACTTGGCAAAGTACGAAATACAAACATATTTGAAATGCATGCGCCGCGGCGTATGCAATGAAAAATGTCAGAACAACAATGTTAATATGGCTGCCAAAGGATTCAAGGGAGCTGCTCGGTGGGCGTACTTAAACGGGGGCGTGGCACGTCGAAGTGTGTCAGTGTGTGCGTTGCATGAAAGTGCAAGTTTTGCTTATTGTTACTGCCCGCTGCCGCTGCTGCTTCTGCTGCTGCTACTGCTCCGCGAGTAACCTTCAGCCAAGAACAATAAAATTGCGCTGAAAAAAAAGAAAAATAGGAAAAATGAAACTGAAATGGGTCCCTTGCAAATGGAATACTATGAAAAGCGACGGCAGCAGTGGATGCCTGGGAAAAATAACATTTTAAATGCGTTCTCCATACCCAAATTGCATAAAGTTTGACAGCTTTATGATAAGCTTGGATCAGGAATTACTTAAAGGTTTAAAGTTGAATTTTGTGGGAAAATGTATATTTTATTAAGACAAGTAGTTGCTTATTACATTTTTGTTTATAATTTATTAATAGAAAAGAGGTTTAAGTATGCAGTTACTTTGGTTTTTTAAGAAGTATTAGAAATAAAATATTTTTATAAAGGATTCAAGAATTTACGGAGAAAATATTTAATTAAGGATCGAATCCTCTTTACTTTCATAATATTTTTCCACATTTTCCTTAATCATAAGAACATTCCCCAGTCGGTGGATCACAAACTCCTTCATTTCTATTCTCCAGATGGGAGTATGTAAATGCATCGCAGTTGCTTGGCCAACACACATTTGCACTTGACTGAAACGCGTTAGCTGCTTTCCTTGCAGTTGATTTTTGGGCTAGTGCCACGCCTCCTCAACTCGGGGGAATAGAGAGGCGGCGGTGTTGGGGATCAAGGGGGGATTGAGGATTTTAGATTTTCGGTAGATGAGCCACAAGGTACGAGAGCCATGCGGCTGCCACACAAAATGCTGGGAAGTGACTGGCGGGTTTCGTGTTACCAAGACACCATCCGGGGACCGTCGGTGCGTCATTGTTGGCCAAGAGACCTTGGGGCCAAGCTTAACGGGCAGCAAAATGGATTTTGGACCGGGTCCAGGCATGCTCCAGAATCCAAAATGCAACACAAAAGCACTCACATTCAAGATACACTTGCAAAGTTAACTACACTTGCCTTGAAAATGGTTAAGGATCTTTTGAATTTAAGTTTGGGAATCCTTAAAATTAAATATAGATTATTTGAGAATTTTTTTTGTCTAAAAATCGGTTTGTTCGATATCAAATTAAATACAGTAACGGATAAAACATTAAAATTTTCAACATCAAATATTTGAAGTTGAATTTTAATTTGATTTTGTAATTGTTAAAGTTTTAAAGATTAACTTTATGATCAAGATAATAATTAATATTTTTAAAACTAAACATTTATTATTCTCTTAACATAAATAAATATAAAAACACCTTGCTTTTTGTTTAATAATAGTTCATCTGACGTTCATAACGAGCTACGAAATGTCCTCTTCACTTCAGCTAATAAACATTTATAAGTATAATAAACTAAACACTAAACACTCCACTTGCTTCGGCTTTTAGGAAGTGCATTTAATGCAGAAATTTTATAGGTGTGTACGCGCACTTTCATGTCAGGTCCTGTGCATTTATATTAACAACATAAAGTGCCAAGTCACGACAGGTGCCAAAATCCAGAAAAAGAAAACAATGCGAACCAAAAAATAAAAACACTTTTCCCTGGCCCAAAAGCAGCTTGAATAACCCGCCGTGGCCCCCCTGTGTCTATCTCTCAAAGCCTTTAAATAATTATAAAACTTTATCTCTTCTCTGGACACGAACCCAACCCAACACACACAACCTCTCACTGTCCATTGAACGTCACTTTGACTAAAGCCAAATAGAATTAAACCCTGAAAAATATTTGATCTAAATTCCCGGACCTTTCCACGCTCCACCCAACTCCATGACCCGTTGCCATTTTCATGCCCAATCTCCCCCAGAAAGCGCAGCAGCAGCAACAGCAGCAGCAGCAGCAGCAGCCGCAGCAGCGACACAAATCCCGCCACAAAGCGCCCGATGACACAGAGGATCCCAAGCAGCGAGAGCGTCAGTCCTTTGATGTAGCCGCAAATGCCGATGCGCGAATAGGGTCCACCCTCGAACCACCTCGAACACCCCCCAACTCGCCGCGGATAGTGGAAGAGCTACCGCCCCCCTTGGTGCCTCCGCGACGACGACCGGGCCCTCCAATGGCGCCACCGATTTTCCTGGAAAACTCACTGCAGCAGCGTCAGTTCGCGAATCCAATTAGTTACTTGGGAGGACCGCGACTGCAGCCGCGCAGTAATCGCACCAGCATCGACTCGATATTATCGCTGGATTAGCGGCCCAGCCGGTTTTCCACCACCCAATCCTCGCAGACAAGTCACAAGCCGTCAACTACTGGCGGGCGGAAAATGGAGAAAAGTGGGTAGCCACCCCCCAGTGGATTCTGTTCCTGTTTGCCACAACCTCAAGCTATGAAGTCTAGTTGCAGTTAGAAAGCTTAAACCAATGTTAGATAGAAAAAGTTGAAAAATAAAATAAAATCAATTTGTTAAGCTTGACTTTTGTGTTGGAATTGAAATTGTAGACATTGAACGGTAAGTTTGAATTAGTTGTTATATTTACAGTGTATATTATGTACACATTATAAATAGTGATTGCAACTATAATCAAAGAAATACAGTCACATTTTTCAACTATAATTTGTAAGATCGGAAAATTAATAGAAAGATAATATGAAAACTTGCTAAAACTTGGCTCTTTATTTACTTTCATGCAAGTTAACAAATATTCTACGCATAATGTAATTAAATAAAGGTGAGCCATACATAATACCAGATATAATCGAATTATAATCTAGCCCTATATAAGGTTCCGTTCAAATAATCTCCGCCTAGTTTTCAAAATGAAGTTCTTGGGTAAGTGGAATATAAAAAAGATCATTATTTCAGGATGATAATCCCAAGTGTACCTCTCGCAGTTCTTTTTTTTCTGGCCACGTCGGTGGCAGGTTTCGATTATGAGTTCCATCGTTTCTTGGACCGTTCTCATAAAAATAAAAACCTAATTGGATCGTCGTACTTGTCGAAATGGGTCATAGCAATGCTTAACGCTGGAGCAGCAGGAGATACGGCCAAAGAACTGTGGTCTGCTCTGGATTTAACCAATAACGAGAATGTAGATGAGAAGTTCGCGACATTGCGAGCCTTGCGTAATTACGAACTCGAAGTGAATAACTACTTAGCTGTTCATCGTGAATTTAAGGTGTTAAAGACATATAAGGATCAGATGGAGCAGAGCTCCGGGACCGCAATCGAATCTCTAGACTTCAGTGACCCACAAGCGGCGGTTCGTGACATTAACGAATGGGTGAATGAACATTCTCATGGCATGGTCCGGAACCTAATTTCATCTTTAGGACGTAATACCAAAGCACTAGTGATCAATGCGATTTATTTTAAGGCCCAATGGGCGAAGAAGTTCAATCCAGAATTGACCCAAGAAGAATATTTCCATGTGTCCGCCACAAAGAAGGTCCCCGTCCAAATGATGGCGCTGCGAGGCAGGTTCAAGGCGGAAGGATTGTTCCAGTTGGATGCCAAAGTAATTGAGTTGCCGCTCACGAAGGAAGGTCTGGTAATGCTCATCTATCTGCCCAACAATGTCAACGGTCTCGCAGAGTTGGAGGAAAAAGTACGGGAGAGCATGAGGCCTAACGAACATGTCCTCGTAAATCTGAGGCTTCCCAAGTTCAGAATCTCAACGAAAACGAAACTAAAGCCGGTTTACCAACTTGTGGGTGTGATCTCTGTGAAATACCCTAACTTTTATTAACTTGTTTTCCTTCTTTCTGTGCAGTTTGGCATTGAAAAGGCATTCCAGCCATCAGCGAACTTTAGCGGCATCGTGAACGCTCAAAATTTTTATATCAATGATGTAATACAAGAGGCATCCATTGAGGTCAATGAGGACGGGATTGAGGTATCGGCTGTTCAATTAGGTAACTTAGGCTTATTTATTTTCTTAAATCGTATGTCTTATGTAACAATATTCCTTTTCTTTTCGTTTAATCTGCAGAAGGACGCTCTTCCGCGATGGATTTTATAGTCAATGTTCCGTTCGCCTTCGTCATTCGGGATTGTAGCGAAATCTACTTTCAGGGCCACGTCACAGAGCCCGAGTGGTTTTAAAGACCTGCTTGGTATAAAGTCAAACATTTAATACACAAAATAAATAAATAAATACGCAAATACAAAACCTGCTGTGACGTTATTAATCTCAAAGCTAAACGAATACGTTCTGGAAATTTCTCGTTAAATGCATCTTTGCAAATTTTGGTTTATTACATTCAAGTTCCAATTTAAAGAAAGAAAAGTCCTGATCTATGGTATAAATATTTATTGGATTAGATTAGTTTCTGCGTGAATCGCCACATGGGATCGCTTAGACATAGGTATATCCTTCTTGTTTGTTTTACTTTTTGCTTAACTTACACAATTACAATAAATTGTATTTTAGCTTACGAAGAGTTCAAGTCCCGCCCACTGATTACTGATTTCCCCCCGGGAAAATCGATGGAATACGGCTCTCGATCGATCGCGGTGATGGTGGGGCTGGGTGTGACATGCTGACTGCGATGATACTGAGATGAATTGACGGGACATGGCTCAGGAGATGTGGTCGGGAGACGTGGTTGAAGGTGGGGGAGAGTTCAGGGGTCGCTAGGTAAAATCCGGCGGCTTGTACTTCGGCGGTCGCTTAATTGGCTTCTATAACCAATTGCGGCCGCCACGTCATATGTTGTTCTCCTTGGCCCCCTTGGCCCCGGATCCGGAATTCGATCCGGTGCCGGATCCCGCATTGGTTGTCGCTCCCGCATCGTTGTCGCTCTTGTTGTTGCTGTTGTTATTGCTGTTGCTGTTCGTATTTGAGGCAGTTGATTCCTCACCATCGGCTCCGTCGCCTGAAGAAAAGCGTAGGGACTGTCAGAGACTGTACTTCTGTGCATCGCTTTGTTTTCACTCACCCTTCTCCTTCTCATCCTTTATTTCGCTGGACGTCTCCGAGGAAGCCTTGTTGCTGTTGGTATCCTTGTCCAGGCGCGGCCTCTTCCTCTGACCCTTGTACGTCCTGTTGTCCCGGCGTCCGCCCTCGCCCTCATCCTCGGAGTCCGAGTATTCGTTCTCCGGTACAATGCGCTTGTCCTTGTCGCTCTGCGGCAGTCGCTCGTCCTTGTCGACCTTATCCTCGTCCTCGGACTCATCGTTAATGGCGTCATCGGGGATCGCTTGAATCTGAACGCCCGGGGCGTGGGGCAGCATTCGCAGGTTCTCGAACAGACGGTTCTTGATCTTCTCGAGGTACTCGGACGTGTTCTGATTCGTCATATTGCTGGGACTGATGTGCAGCTTAAAATCGGGTCCAAAGTACTCGAAGTAATCGTTGTAGGGCAGTTCATTGGCGATTTCCACGGCCAGGGCCACCGATGTTTCGTACGTCCAGCAGCGGGAGACATTGCGGATGGTATAGCCACCACCGCCGACCATCAGGAAAGGCAGGTTATACTTCTTCACAAACTCCACGCACTTGCCATGACCCTTGACGGTGAGATTGAAGCAGCCCAACCGATCACCGGTAAGGGAATCGGCGCCACACTGCAGCACCACGGCCGCCGGCTGGAATGTCTCCATCACCTTGCTGATAATGGGCACGAAGATGCTCTCATACGCATCATCGTCCATGCCGTCGCGCAGCGGTATATTCACGGCATAATACTTTCCCTTGCCGGCGCCAATGTCCCGGAGGTCGCCGGTGCCCGGGAAATACTCTCCGTACTTGTGGAAGCTCACGGTCATCACACGGTCGGTGGTGTAGAATGCCTCCTCAACGCCATCGCCATGATGGACATCAATGTCGATGTAGAGAACACGCTGGTGGTATTTCAGCAACTCCAAAATTCCCAAAACGATGTCGTTCACATAGCAAAAACCGGAGGCCTCCGATTTCTTGGCATGATGCAGGCCGCCGCCCCAATTGATGCATATCTCCGAGGCCTGTTTGTTCAACTTTACAGCGGCTGCCACGGACCCGCCGGCGGAGAGCTGACAGAACTCGTAGAGACCGTCAAAGACGGGACA
This sequence comes from Drosophila watanabei, assembly GCA_008042575.1. Lineage (NCBI taxonomy): Eukaryota > Metazoa > Arthropoda > Insecta > Diptera > Drosophilidae > Drosophila > Drosophila watanabei. The sequence goes on along the minus strand of VNJS01017421.1, from coordinate 101,398 downwards.
GTCCTCGCCCACATTGAAGCGCTGCATCTGCTTGTTGTACTCCGAAATGTTGTCCGGACGGATGGAGCGCAAGAACCGGACGTACTCGTCCGAATGGAACTTGGTCATCTCATCGGCGGTTGCTTTATGGGGTCGCTAGAAAATCCAGTTTATTTGTAACAATTAACAAATCATTCAAAATACTAATTACATGCTGAAAATGCCTAATGAAAAAATTAATTACTTACGTAAATCTCCATTTTCCGGTAGAGCCCATAGTTGAGCAGCAGGTTGTGGGTCATGCGTATGCGGTGCGGCTTCATGGGATGGCCCTGGCCATAGTAGTAGTTGCCAATGTCACCTGCGGATCAGAAATCACAAGTATTAATCGCTTGAAAAAAAATTTATTTGCCACGCTATGAAAAATATACATTTTACGGCCACTGTCGGCGCGGCGTCTCTGCGAGTAGTTCACTTTGCCCGAACGACCGCGGCGGTCGCACTTTCGCCCCGAACGAAAGCAACAAAAACAACAGGGTGGCGGAAAGAGAGACCTACAGGTACATACACGCACACGCACACAGCGGCACTGCGGCCGTTCCCGAAAAGTGCGCTGTGGCAACAACGCGCGCGTACAGTCGGCATAAAACTTGAAATCCGCGAAAATGCTATTATCTGATGCCGACCGGACACGGCAAAAAAAGAAAACCAGGCTTGCCAACCAATAATGTTGTCTTGCAGGTATTATTCTCCATCTCGCGGTGTTCTTGCACATTATATTTGATTAAAACTTACTGTCGTAGTAGTAGCAGACGCGTTTTTTGCTGTGAGACTGCATTTTGCGGCGCCTGGCTAGATCTGAAGAACCCTTCGAAATCGATCCTGCGGGCTCTTGATTGTTGCTTCGGGCAGTTGGAGCACTCGGGAGATCCCTTTCTTTGGCGCGGTTCCGCCTTTTGGCAATTTACGGCCAAGAGCAGGAAACAGGAAAAATTCGCGCACAATATAAATGTTGGATCTGCTAGAGATGGGAGTCGGGCCTAGCGATGTGAGCGTGACTATATATATCGATATTTTTATGAGAATAAATATTTTTATTGTAAAATATTTTAATATTTGGGTTTTTTTTTTTAAGTCCGCTTTATATAAGACTGGTACTAGCATAACGATAATCTGCTATCGCAATTGTGATAGCAAAATCGTTATATATTTTGCTCGGTAAGAGTGTGGCCAAAAAATGGAGGAAAATTCTTGAAACGCCATGAAAAGGGTCACACTAAACAGGTTTTTTTTTTTGAATACAAATTCGAAAAGGTGAAATAAAATGTTAAAATTAAATTAAATTTTAATTAATGGACCTTATCACGACCTCCTTTTATTAAATTAAAATTTTCCTGTCGTCCATAATTTAATTTGTTGAATTTCCCTAAATATTGCCTGTAAGAATAATTGAATTAAATTATTCTGACAGCACAATCACAGATCCAACATTTTCCTTATCTCAGTACCTGCAAAAACGACAAAGGAAAATTTTCGTCTTTTTCCCTTTTTTTTGTAGGTTTTTTTATATGAAGTTTGGACGCTTTCACAATAGTGACAGCGTATTTTCGTTATGTTAATACTAGGCTATATATGGGCAATTCTCTGATGTCGCACGCGACATTTGTACGCATTCAAACTGAAAAAAAAAACATGTTTCAAGACCTTATTTTAATTTTACAAAATTTGAAACTTATAGCTCTTTGTAAGCTCTATAATTGGTGTTAAGATCGATTTGGTAAAATTTTTCGTTTTCGAGAAAATTTACCAAAATGTGTGGAATTCGCACGCGACAAATACAGAAGTCACTTTTTCAAAAACCCGGTCAAACACTGATTTCAGCGAAACCTGACGAAAGATTTTAGTGAAATTAATTTTAATGTATTATGCATAATGTTGTCTTAATTATATTTTTAGTTTGACCTTAAAATACTAAGTGGTTTTTTTTAAATTGAATTTGTATCGATGTCGCACGCGACATGTCGCACGCGACACTTTGTTCCACCATACTTTGCACGTTGTTTTTTTATGTTTAAGTAAATTAGAAGAGCATATTTTTGTTTCATTTCGACTTTTTGCATTCTTCTTGTAATGTTGGGAAACCAAAGTTAAAGAACAATGCCTTTGTTTTAGGTGTTTTTATCAAAACAAAACAAGCTCTTTTTTATGATGTTTTTCATCAAAATGATGAAAAATCGCATTTACGCGAAAATGCATGCGAATATTTCGAAATCTTTTTTAGAATACGTTAAAGGCTTTAAAATTTGATCTATTGGAACACTTCCTAAAATTACTATGTTGACAAAAAAAATTTTAGAGAACTTTTAATTTTTTGGCCGTGGTTGTTGTTTTCAGAGAATCACCCATATTCACTTTCAGTTTGTATATGTTATTAACCAGACAGAATACCAAAAATATTTTGAGTCGTGGAGATATAATAATTTAGTATTTTTAATAATTGATGACCCTAACTTAAAAAAAAAAAAATATGTTCATTTAACTAAATTTTTGTTAATTATATAAAAACTGCACTTAAATATCATTACCAATTTCAAATTTAGATACACAATGTTGTGTTTTTGTTTTTAGAAATATGTATATATTAATTACATATTATTTTAATTTTTAATGAGGAATATTTTAATCAATAAACGTATATAATTTAGCAATTTTTGAGGAAGAATATGTGAATGATATATTTTTATATATGTAATACTTTTGAGAATGATTAAAATTCAGAAAACAATGAATATTAAAATAAAAAATGATTAATGTACTAAGGTTTTAATAGAACTCAAACCAAAATAAAAAATAATAATAACATCCAGGTGATCGATAAAATTCATAAATTTACCTAGTAGGTCTGCAACGAGAAATAAGTTATCGGGTAGTATCCGATCATTTACTCGGATCGTATATGATCGTCTCGTTCGGATCAACTGATTGGAATGATCGTTGGGCACATGCTTGTATAGAGTATGCGATCATTGATGAGAACTGAGTTGATCGTTTGTGATCGTACGAAGCCAAATGCATGATGTGTTTGATCATACATTTTGATTCGATTCTGTTCGGATCGTGCTCGTTGAACCGAACTTTTCGTTTTCGATTAGTTTGGTCGTTTTCATTTGTCCTCTAATAAATACATTAAACAAATATATTTTTATCCTACAACAAACATACATATGTACATTTGCATATATATATTATATACATAATATATAATAAGAAAAGTCATAATTTTTATTTTTAAGTTTAACCATAAAGAAATGTTAATATTAATTTCGATTAACTGGGAAAAACTGATAATTTGAATGTTGTTAATTATTTAATAAACAGTCATACATTAAAATAAATAAATGCACTATTATTCCTGCGTAAAACACACACACACGAAGTCCATACATTATTTGCACATTTCGGACCGATCAACTCGAGTATCCAATCATTCTTTATACTCGTTCACGAAGCTCAAAATGATCGTTGTGATCGTTTCGAAGCGACACGATCTGATGCATGAACATGGAACCAAAATGCTTGCTCGTGCCTGATTACTCTTTTGACATTTGCTTCGAGTATGCATCAGGAACGATCATATTTCGGCAGAACGAAGTGAGTTGAATTGAGTAAAAATGTTTGCATGGTGATCGAGCTGATTCAATCATAACCGTTGCAGATCTACCTACCAGAAAACTAATGGTTCGGAGTTTCAGGTTAATTACCGGATTTAAAATAATAATTATTTTAATAGGGAAATTGTTGCAAATAACAAACATACATATGGGTGATTCTCTGAAAACAGCAACCACGGCCACAAAATTAAAAGTTTTCTAATTTTTTTTTTGTCAACATAGTAACTTTAGGAAATATTCCAATAGATCAAATTTTAAAGCCTTTAACGTATTCTAAAAAAGATTTCGAAATATTCGCATGCATTCTCGCGTAAATGCGATTTTTCATCATTTTGATGAAAAACATCATAAAAAAGAGCTTGTTTTGTTTTGATAAAAATACCTAAAACAAAGGCATTATGCATTAACTTTGGTTTCTTAACATTACAAGAAGAATGCAAAAAGTCGAAATAAAACGGATATAAATTTACTTAAATATTAAAAAACAACATTCAAAGTATGATGGAACAAAGTGTCGCGTGCGACATTGATAAAAATTCGATTAAAAAAAAAAACTACTTAATATTTTAATGTCAAACTAAAAATATAATTAAGACATTATGCATAATACATTAAAATTAGTTTCACTAAAATCTTTCATCAGGATTTGCTGAAATCAGTGTTTGACCGGGTTTTTGAAAAAGTGACTTCTGTATTTGTCGCGTGCGAATTCCACACATTTTGGTAAATTTTCTCGAAAACGAAAAATTTTACCAAATCGATCTTAACACCAATTATAAAGCTTACTAAGGCTAAAGGTTTCAAATTTTGTAAAATTAAAATAAGGTCTTCGAACATGTTTTTTTCCAGTTTGAACGCGTACATATGTCGCGTGCGACATCAGAGAATTGCCCAAATATAGTCACTTAGCTCTACCTTTTCTTTTAAAAAATTATGGTAATAATAGTCAAATAAATAAATTCATATTTTAAAAATTATAAGAAACATCGATTTTCCTGCACATCTTATTTAGACTAGACACAAACCGTGCGCGTCTTCGGAAATTAATCGATATTTATATAGCTATATAGCTAAGCTGACCAGCCATAAAGCCAGATCTAGCGAAAAAGCCAGATTTTCAGCTTTATAGCCAAGTTTTAGCTATATAGCTAGGCAGACCAGCTATATAGCTAGGCAGACCAGCTATATAGCTAGGCAGGTCGTCAGATATAGCGGGAAAATAGCCTAATTGGCATCGCTGACGCTTTATAATTCCCATTTCTCAAAATCCAAAACCAAAAACCAAAAAAATCTCGAACGCGACGGTCCAGGGCGGGATATTTAAAAAAAAAAAAAAAAATTACGACGACGGCGCGGCATCTACCGCTGGCAACGTTGATTCGGAGTTTTCAGTGGGTGTTTTTCCTCGGTCGGCGTTTTCCGGCGGCTTCATAGTGAAAAAGGAACAATTGTGCACTAAAGCAAAAAGTTTAATTGCAAAAATCTAAATTAAAAAGAATACAAATTCAAAACGACGACGCGTAAGTTCAACTCGTGTGTGTGTGTGTGTGTGTGTGTGCGTGCTGCCGACTGCTGGTGTGTGTGTACGAAAAAAAGAGAAAGAAGTTGCCAAGCAAATGGAGTTGCAGTTGGAAACACAACAGAGCCGCCTCTCTCTTTCTAGCTCGCTCACACACACTCGCACGCGAATGAAGAAGTGGAAAAATGAAAACCGAAATAAAGTGACAAAGCGGAGTAACCAATAATAAAGAAAATGCCAGATTAAATGAACCCGCACACAGTGGAAATTAAATTAAAGTTAAATGGACAAATCAAATAATATCCTGCGCAGCTCTCAGTGTGATTTTTCTCTCTTTATCTTCCCCTCGCAGAACCAACGCCTCTCTGCAACTTTCTGTTACTTTTTGTTAAACTTCTTTCCCTTCATTTTCCCCCTTTTGCTGTTGTTGTTGTGCCCGCAGGATATGTAAAACTTTTTTTCTACTGGTGTTAAATGATAGTCTCTTTCTCTCTCCGCTGTTTTTCATCTCTTTTGTTCATCTTTTTTTCCAATTAACGACGAACTTTTGCGAAAAGCATAAGCAAAAAAATATACATTTTATTTGTTGTTTGCAGACCGTGAATTAAAAACAACAACAACAACTACGGTGGCAGCCGAAACTGTAAATTCCGCACTTTTAATAGCAATAAAAACCTACGGAGAAGCAGAATCGAAAAGGTTTTGATTTATTCTAATTAAAACTAAGGTAAGTGCATAAATAAAAGAAACCGGATTAGCTCCTTTTCATTCGCACCTCCTTGGCCAAGTACCGTTAAGAAGAGAAGCCAATGAACGCAAATAAGTAAACACAAAAACTAAAAAAAAAACGGGAGAGCGAGCAAGAGCAAGAGATTTGCTCTCCCGCTGCATTTCTATTTATGCTTTAGCTGCTGATAACCCTACAGTCCATCCTCGATACATAATCCAGCAGAATAAAAATATAGTTGTACTAAATTTAAAAAATTTATTTTAAATTGTCATATTATCATTTTATTAAAATTCCGAATTTAATAAATTAAAAAACGTATTTGACATTATTAAACCACTCAAAACAAAAAAAATAAACTTATAGTAGGGGGTACACTTTAATTGGAGATTACTGCAATGTTTTATTCGTCGTCTCGGCTGCTGTAAAAAGTCAAAGAGCATTTCTGGTTGTTGTTGTTACTGCAATTGTCTCTAATTTGTTGTAAAGAGGAGTGCTAGCAGCAGAGAGAGAGAGAGGAGGTAGAAAAAGAACGAGATGACAAACAAGAAGAGCGCAGAGCAGCAGGCGTCGGCGCAGCAGCTGCGGCTCTCGCCCTCTCTCTTTTGCTCCCGTTTCGGAGCTGTGCGCTATTTTCGGCATTTTTGTGCTTATTTATTTACCTTTTGGTGGCTTGTTTATTAATCTTCCTTCCCCCACCTCATCCTTTTTCCACTCTCAATCGGTCCATGTGCTTTGAAGTTCAAGCCACAGAATTTGTTTCTGTGTTTTTGTTGATTTTCTGCTATTTTTGTAGCTTATCTGCTCCTCCGGAGTTTTCCTCACTAACCCCCTCGATTAACATTGCCGCCGTCTGTTTTCAGTTCTTTTTCTTTCGGTGGCCCGTTCCCTTTTTTCAGTTTTCTCCTTTTTCACTTTGTGGCTAGCCGATTAAGATAAAAACCACAAATAGTTTGCCTCACATTTTGTTTCCACGGTGGAGTTTTTTAGGATAAGGAATATTTTAAAAATATGGCACACTTTAAGGTATTTGTTTCCAGCTCAATTGTCTGATTAATTGTTAATAATATTTAACTTCTAAAGATTACTACAAAAAAATTTACTTTTGACATCTTTTTGTAACATTTTATATATTTTATAAAAAAAATTACATTTTCATAAAATTAGAATAATTAAAATTATGACAAGTTGGCAATTATCTTTCTAATAAAATAAATAATAAATATTTGAGTGTACAGCACACAAATCCAATTCACTTTGAGCTTCATCTTTAACCCTTTGTATTACGTTGCTTCTTCTTCGCAGCCGCCTTGCTCCCTTTAACCCTTGTTGTGTGAATGGGGCCTTCTGTGGAGCTCCATTTAAGTGCAACTGAGCAATTATGCTTTTTGGCCTATCGACCCCTCTTTTGTGCTTCTCCCTCTTTCTGCTCCCCACCCTCCTCGGTTCCTCTTAAATCATTGCGAAATGGCAATCGCAAAATGCTCAAACAAGTAAATCTGCTTAACTCGACTAACGGCAAACTTGTTGAGATCTTTTCATTTTCTCTATTTTGCTCGCCGCTTGCCTAGTTGTTGTTGTGGTTGTTATTCGCATTTTCTATTTTGCACACAAAGCGCTTACAAAGGCAAAAGGCAATCAAAGCAAGAAAGGGAAAAGAAGCGAGGGAGAGGCGAGTATCAAGCGTGGGAGGTGCAATCAGGAGAATCCAACAACACAAAACCACTACAACAGCAGAAAACCGAATAAAAAAGTAGTCAAAGCAAAAGAAGTGGCGGAAGAAGAAGCAGCAGCGCAAGTAGAAAATTCAATTGTTCGCCACTCTCTTTTGGGCTCTTCCTTTGTGCTCTCTGCATGTGCCTGTGTGCAAGTGTGCAAGTGTGTGTTTTTGTCCACTTGGCCAGCAAACAATGAACAATTGATAAGGAACAACGGAAAGGAGAAGCGACAAAGAGGAGAAGGCGAGGAAAAGTGGAAAGTGCGTGGCAAGTGCGTCAAAAAGAAAAAAGTATATATTTGTAGCAATGATAAAGTGAGAGGGAGAAAGATTCAAGGTTTACCTTTTTTCCACTTTTCTTGCGATTTAATAAAAAACTAATTTCCTGAAATATATTAACGTTATCTTCTATGATCTAGATTAAATACAAAGCACTGCTGTTTTCTGCCATAAAAAAAAAAAAAAATAATAACTTTAATTAAAAGTTCAAAAAAAATTATGTTTTAAAAGATTTCCTGAAACACATTCAGATTTTCCATCCTGCGCTTCAGTTCCTCCCATAGTGTTTGCTCATTCACAACATAATCCAGATGTGGCCCGAAGGTCCTTAACATTCTGAACAAACAGCGATTGGTGGCCAACATCAGTAGCTTGTGGCTGGGGCAGAGTTTTCCGTTTCTGCGGTCCGTCTGAACTGGAACCTCAGTGGCGGCCATTAGTTTTCCTTCCACCTTGATAAGGACCTCGAAAACCCAAGATATATCTCTCTGGACAATACCAAAGTTATCTTCCTTTAAGGATCTCGCACAGATGCCAACGAGTCCTTGAAGGATCCACACCAACGGCTCACCACATTCCAGCACGTGATTGAGTTTAGCAAGTTTATCGATTTCGAAAAGAGAATTGCACAGATTTGGAAGTACGGGGAAGCTCTTGAAAAAGTGTTCTGAACAAAAAGAGAAGCGATCACTCAAGAAGTTTTTTGTATGTAGCATGATCGAATAGGTCGGATGTGTTTGACATATCCATTGACAGCAGCATATTGTTTGGGGTCGTTTTCTCTTAGGATCTATCAGTGATCTAATCCCTGTTTGACGCTTCAGTAAGTCACAGATCTGCGCTCGAGGCGTAATATCCAAACAGGAGTCCATTTTGTCTAGAAAATCATGAATTATTTTATGTAGAACTTGACGTAATTCTTCCCAATAAGCACTGGTATTCCTCATGTCTTCGATAGCGAACAGTTTGATCCACAAACTGCCTGACATTTCAGCATAAAAGTCTCGAGCTGCCAGCATTCGAAAACCATATAAGTGGGTACTATCCAGTGCGCTTGATATGGGTAGGGAAAGGCTATAACGTGGCTTATTCTCGACCCATGTCTGCTGTTTTACCCTGCAGATGAAATGTTTTATCCATTCCTCAATCAGATTTTGAAGACAAATGTCTTCCCTTGTGTCCTGACATCGCAAATCAATACTTAGTGGCAATTGACGCTGCATAATCAGGCCAAAGAGCTCCCGGACCATGTGTAATTTAGCCAGGATAAGGGTATTCACCAGCCAACCTCTAAAGAGTATCCCGGGCTCCGTTATGATCATCTTAAGTCCGTTAAAAATATTACTCATATATGGCCAAAAAATCATAGAGAATAATATGGTTGGCTCCAAAGCTTCTCTTCCAGACCTTTTCAAAGAAGGCCATAACACCTGCAGAATGGATTCCGGAAGACCCACACGCACTATTGGCAAGGGGAATCGTTGAAGGGTCAAGCCATGTTGTGTTTTGAAATAGAAAATCCCAGATACGCAGCCCAATATCTGCTGATAGTATCCTTCGACTGGGTCCACAAAGGATGCATATAGCCAGCTGCTTGATATAGCCACGGAGAGTATCGAGAAGAGCAGTGAAAAATGTATGGGAAACTCGTAGATAATCCTTTTCATCTTTGAGCCGTAACATCTGGGATAGGCATAATGCAAATGACACAATATAAGACCATATCCTGCTACGCCAACTCGTATTATAACCATTATTGCCGATGTATAAATCGAAAACACGGTCCACTGAAGGATCACAATTAGAGAGTTCAATGGTGCTCTCACCTCAAATAATTGAAAACTCAGGAAAATTGCAAGCATCTTGTAATCCAGCAAGAATCCAAGTATGACAGCAAATGCGAAGCGATATTGCAGTACCTTCTGTATCTTGTGGGGCACGTTGCTGTGTCCGAACAGAGTTTTCATTATTTCCGACCACATAATTACAAACTATATAATATTTTCTATATTTTTGGCTCTGAACGTAGCTGACAGTACGAATTTATGTACTACTGTTTGGCTGTCAGCTGGATAAGGGGAGACTTGTAGCCTGCTTTGAGTCAGTTTACTGTCTCAATTGACATAGTTCCCAAGTCAGTTGGCCTGGACATCAATCTATTTAATGGCCTGCCGTTGACCCAACGCACGCCCCCATTGCAACTTTCGCCCCCTTTCTGCAAAAGTTCAAAAGTTTTGATGCCAATTTAAAGTTTTTCTTTTGAATACCCTAACCTAAATGCAAGGTGCTTTGGAATTGGATTTTGTGCTCGGAAACTGTGGAAAATTGAGACAATTTTGGGGTACTAAAAGTCTTACAAGATCTTTATACTGGGGAATGTCCCTATCGAAAAAATTGGTTTGATAAAATACCAAAGTATGCCTGTAATATTACAATTCTGTAATTCAAAGTTCTCCAAAGTATGGTAGAGTATTCATAAGCTGGTTTTCCCCGAAAAAGTTTCCTTTGTTTTTGTTTTTGTTACCGTTTTTTATGGCTTTACAGGTGACAAGTCAGCCAGGACTAAGTGCAGCTAAAAACAAAGTTGTTGCCGCTGCAGGCACAACATTGCATTTGCAATTGTTTTTTTTTTTTTTTTGCCAACCACCTGAGAGGGGATAACTAGAGGTGGAGCCCGGTTTTTCCGATGCTCTTCTGCTCCCAGCTAAAGTTCTAATTTATGTCGTTAAGTTTGCGCCTGCGAAAGAAAAGTTTGCAGTCGCATTTAATGGTCAAGCTGCAGGCGCAGTTTCTAGAGGGGAGGGCGGGGCAGTGTGGCGAATTCAAACGGGAACTGGACATGAACATGGAAATGGACATGGCAGAGGATGTTGGATGTTGGGTGTTGTTCCCCTCTATTTCGCTATTTGCCATTTTAGCCTGTGTGTGACCGCCTAACCCAAAAGCTGGCCGGGAGAGGAGCGAGGCCCGGGGCCAATTAGATTTATGGGATTAGCACAGGTCGTTGGCTATAAAACACTCGCAGGCATCCAATAAGAGAGAGGAGAGAGAAGAGAGTCACGGGAAAATCCAGAACATGAGGATCCCACCTATGAACACACATATTCGCAAAAACGAAACAGATTCTGTTTGAACAGGGAAAAATATATCTCTTAAAATGTTGAAAAATAAAATATTATTATATAAGAATTATGTATGATTTTAAATAAATGTAGTTAGTTATTTATATTTCTATAATTACAACTATAAGGATTCATATTAGCCAATTTAAATACAATTTTTATGATTTATACATGGTTTTAAACATTTTGTTTCATAATTTCAAGTAAAATATATTTTAAATGATCTAAAAACTAAGATTTTTTTATATTAAATATAATTTTAATGTAAAGTGATCAAATTTATTAAAATTTTTTAAGAGAACTTGTCTATTATTAAATTCCCTGTATTAAAAGATCCCCAATATGGAACCGATTGTCTATTTCTCGAAGTGCAACACTGCAAACATTTGCATTTGTTTCTCCTGCTCAGCTTCTCTCTATCTGGTGTCGTCTCTTTCACACTATGTAGAGCTCTCCCTTTCCACTTTGCTCCTGTAAATCTCCCCTCTCTCTCTCTTTTTCCATCTTCCGCACTCCGGCGCGCTTACCTTCAGTGCACATCCGGTGGGCAACAAAACATTGTTTCATTCCATAAACCGCCGCCAACTTTTGCATCGTTCGTCGGTGGTTGTTTCGCTCTCGCACTCGGCGAGCTTTGTTCCGGTTCTCCCATTCACTCTTCTTTTATAGGACTGGGAGTCCTTGCGCCCACCTTCCGCCAGCCACGCCCCGCCCCGCCGTCCTGGCCGCCCCTCGTCCTGATTCCCTTGCCATTGAGAGGCCGCGACGATGACGCGTGCTCCTGGCCCATTCCAAAACCACGTACCGCCGCACACATTTCCAGACTCAGCCGGACGCTTTTCATACTCTTCTTAAGGAGAAGGTATTTAATTTTTAGCATACGTTTTTGAGAAATCAAATTAACAAGTGTTGCTTTTAAAAATATGTCTAGAGGTTATGATTATATTTAAATATTCTTTGAAATCACAGGGTCTCTTATAGAATTCTTTTCTTATTTATTACTTAAGACGGTGAAAAAATGTGTATAAACTATGGTAATATTAATACTATAGTTCATAATAACCAAGTTAGTTTAAAATGAATTCAAATCATTTGTTCATACTTGAAATGGGTCTTTCTTTCTTCCATATTTAACAATTGTATGACAATTCATAATGGCATCGTTTGAAAGAGTATCGAAAACTTCGCTTCCAAATTAACCTTCCTTTTCCCTCCTCTGATGGTGGTTGCTGTTGCGTTTGCTGTTTCGGTTTTCTGTTGGCCCGTTGTTGTTGGCTAGTTTTCGATTTTATCGATTTTCATAAAGCTGCTTTTATGGGCGGCATTCAGTGGCAGAAAGTTTGTGCCTGCGTTACTCCAATTAGAGGCACAAAAACACATCCATAAAGCAGAAACGTACACACAGCGAGGCATGCGGAGATGAACAATTTGGCCGTTGACCAGGTGAAGCGAAAATTTCTGGCATTCCAATCGCATTTTCATTGACTTTGCTCCAGCTGCAACTGAGGGGAACATTTTCGGTATTCGCTTCATAAATTGAGTTTTTACTTTTTCCTCGGACCGTATATATTCCTTTGTCGATGCATTCAACCGAAAAATAAATATTGCTGTATATGTATTCCTTTTATGATCGCGATTGGACCACAAACGAAATAATTCGGGTATAATTCTGGCTGAGAAAGGATTGGATTGCTCGTAAAATAAAATATAAGTGCTCTCTTAGCATTTGAATAAATATATAATGTAAAATTGTTTACGTGTAATACTTCTCTTATAAAAATACGACAACTATTTAAAGATATTGTCATATATATTTCCTAGAATTCAATGAGCGTCATAAATATGTATTCTAATTCACAGAATAAATTCTGAAGATATGATTCATTCAGATAATATCAGGTTTTCGAGCACGTTTATAATTTCTTTACGTCAATTAACTCCCTCACTCGGTCAGTAGACCAATTTTTAATGACTGTCACACACGTCTAAGCAACTGCAGCTGCAAGTTAAGCTCGACCCAATTCTAAAGCTCAAGTTACTCATCCAAAACTTATAGGATGACACTAAACTAAGAGCTCTGCTTTGAGACTTAATGAAAACTTTTTAATTACAAGGATCAGGACAATAAAAGTTTATGAGGCGAAAAGCCTCGCCTCCCTTGCTCACTCCCTCTGTAATTTCTGTCAAATAAATACCAAAGCGTGGCAAAAACTAATAAAACTGAACTTAACTCTCAGCAAACTATCGTTGTATATGTATAAAAAATAGAAGAAAAATCAAACAAACAAGAAAATCCAGCTGAAGTTGAACTATTTAATGTGTGCGGCAAAAACTTGGCTAATCCCTTCAAAACGAACAAATAAAAAAGCGCCGCCAATAAATAGAGAAAGATGAGACTGTTGCGCTTATATTGGATTTTTTGGCACAAAGTTTTGTAAATATTTTCAGAGCAGCCAAAGAGGACGGGGTTGGGGATTGGGGAACTTTGCTTATTGCCGGTGACAGGCTAGCGAAATGGCAAATCGATTTCCAAATGCAACCCCGGTGCCTGCAGGGGCTAATATTCAAATGAAATTCCCGTGCATTGAACCCAAATCAAGAGTACAAGGTGTGAATTTGCCTGCCATCGAAGGAGCAGGAGCTGGGGAGCAAGGACAGGAGCAGGATGTGAATTGGTTGGCAGGAAGCAGCTTCGAGCCAGCAGCCAGATAAATATAAACACGAAAATGGAGCAGGCAAAGCTGTTGCCGCAATAACTGTCTTGGGAGATACTATTCCCCCAAAGCAAACCAAGTTCACACTGATAACTAAGTGTTTTACTTTATTTGAAATGATCTTTCTATTAAATTTCATTTTCTAAGAAATAAGAGAATTCGTTGCACAAAAATTTGTTTAGCATAAAAGAAGTAAAGGAAAATATTATAAAAGGCTTTTATATAATTCCATCTCTCGATCTTGCCAATTTCCTTACATTAATGTCTTCTTAAACGATGTCCCAGGACCTAAGAACAAGAGAAAAAATATATTATTTGTTACGAATTTAAATTAATATATGATTTTTTAGAATACTAAACCATTTTGGTATAAATTTCCTGGTTTGCAGTGTATTTTGAAGCAAAGTGTGGCTCTCGAGGAGATTCGATGCAAAGGCATTTCCAGGATGGCAGCAAATAAAGCAAATGCTCGGGATGCTTGCAACCCTTCACCCAACCCGTTCTCCTCTTGCTCTCCCTGGTAATTCCCCAAACGCTCGGAAAACTTGACAACTTCACATTTCTGGGAGGTCTTGGACCAACTCACAGGCGACACACACACACACACACATGCTTTCACTCAGATTCCGCACTGAAAACCTTCAAATGAAATTAAAAAGTTTAACTTCTAACTTTTGGAAAGAGGAGCAGAGCGCAAAAATACCTTCTGTGCGTTAGACAACCCCTAACTTACAGCTCAGTTTCTCAGTGCACACCACCGACCGACCGACTCTTCATTTTCTTTATGAAGTTCTAGAGATTTTTCCTTCAGTGACGTTGGGACATTAGCCGGCTACTTTGAGGGCGGGGAAAAAAGTTCCTTTGAGTCCTGCAATTTTGGAGTGTGTGTGTGTGTGGAATAGTTGGGGAGATGCCCCTTTGGATGGCATAATGTTTGTAATTAGTCACAACTGCCAGGAATCTCTAGATAAATGTGCAAAACAGGGTCATATAAGCAGCTTAACAGAACCGTATCATGAGCTCTTGAATAAGTATTTCCCTAGATAGTACTAGTAGTTGCATTATTAATCCCTTGGATTAGCACATGGTGGCACTTATCAGTTTATTATTATAGCTACTAGACGTTAAAGTCTGTATCTGACGAATTTATAAAGTTTTCCTTAAATATTGTCTTGTTTATTATGATAGAAACTAGACATTACTGCTTTTCTCTCTCGAATTCATTAAGTTTTCCCTAAATATTTCCTTGTCGCATACATGCTTCTAATCAATCTAAAAGGGCGCCCACAAATATTTCTCTTTTCAGACAAATGTTTACCTGTGAAATATTTTCTTTTTGCACCTCTTTTCCTGTGCAACCATTCATAAAGTTTTCTGCTTATTTAAGCACTATTTCCATTTGCTTGACTATTTATACCGACACGTGAATTCTTCGTGACAAATACGTGATATATATTGTTGCAGTTCATCGGGACAAACATGCGCGACATGAAAGTATATCGTTTAGTTGCGATGGCGGGTCTTGAAAATGCGCTTTGTGGGGGAGGGATTTTAGGGAGGAAAACACCAGACGAGGGTGACACTCCAAGGGAGTGTTGGGAGCGTTCCTTTGGGGACAAATACAAATGCTTATAGCATATTTCATGCTGGAAACCTTACAAACGGCAGAGATGGGGAACAGAAAAACAAGTAAGAGAAATATATATACGGAGAAAAAACACCAAACAATGGAAAACAGATTTGTTTTGCTTTGATAGTTTCTATAGCAAAGTTTTGATAAAGCCAAAAAGTTTGATGGAATTTTTCGATTTTCACAGCTTAGTAAGTTTCGCTGATTTAATCTCAGCTTTTTACGATAGTTGTTTTTTGTGTGGGAGCTTAAGTTACCACATCTTAACTTTAGTTTATGGGAATGTAAAAGTAAGTATTAAGTATTTGTAGAAGTATTCAGTAAGCTAAACCCACAGTTGCCTCTATTTTTTATGTACTTCTATTTTCATTGCAATTACTGCATCAAAAATCTAGACCCGTTTTTTTTGTGCAGTATTTCCGCCGATGAAGTACCAATTTGTCTTTATTTTTTTGGCTCAACTCGAGTTATATCTTTACAACGGGCCGCCTCAATTGAATGACTTCTGTCCGTCGAAAAAGACTGACAAAATGTCACGCTGCGATTGTGCCGATAGCGAATTCTCGTTCTCATTTTCAATTGGGCGGGCAGAATATTCTATGGCAATCCCCCAATCCCTTCCCTTAGATTTCCCCCATTTGCCGCTGCATTGCGCCGGAGCTTTTGTCTCAAGTGCATTGCAGTTGGAATTGTGTCTAGAGTGGGCTGTGCTGTGCACTCGACGCAAAAGGCAGCAAAAAAAATCACCAAGAGCACCAGAAGCCGAAACTGAACTGAGCTGAAATGCAATGAAATGAGTGGAAAAGAATTGAATTGAAGTCAGAGCTGGCTGCGCTTCTCCCCAAGCGCCTTTTCCAAGCAATGCACTTTGCTGATTATTATTGCAGTTTTTTAGTTCATATTTTTTGTTCCGACGTGACGCAGCTGAAATCAATTCGACATAGTTTTTTTTTTTAAATCAATATATGGCTTTGTCACGAGTTCGACGGCTAATGTGGTTGTTG
Source organism: Drosophila watanabei (assembly GCA_008042575.1). NCBI lineage: Eukaryota > Metazoa > Arthropoda > Insecta > Diptera > Drosophilidae > Drosophila > Drosophila watanabei. Next base: position 85,036 of record VNJS01017421.1, on the reverse strand, counting down.
ACCAGGCTAAGGGCCACTCAATTTCCCCCTCAATTAACACACAGACACACTCTCGCTCAAATTTGCTTCAAATCTTCTCTGTTTGCTCGGCAAACAAACAATCGAACAGGCAAACATTTCCTCAGCAAAAGGAAATTGTTTGTTTTCTCTTTTTTATTTCATCAAACGTTTTCTTTTTATTTTATGTTTTTATTGAATTTGGGTCTGGCATTTCTCAAATATTTCGCCTAAATTGCATTTTATTTTTCGCTGCTAAGATAATTTTCAAATACTTCAGTCTTTCGTGTGGTCTATCAGAAAACATTTTCCCACATTTGCATTGATTGTACGAGGCAGCTGTGCAGCCGGCAAAATGTTCACATGTCCATATTGCATGTTTGAGCGAGCTGCTGCTTTTTGCCACCATGCCACATAAATTGCATTTTTAGCCAGGCCAAAACATGTTGCTTTCGTTGTTTATGGGGAGGAATTGGATTCGGTGGTTATTTCTTTTTTTTTTTTTTTTGGGTTGGGTTGGATCGATGGAGTAGAGCGCTGACTAAATCTAAGTACACTTAGGTTTTGGAAATAATTGAAATCTATTTAATTTAAAAAGATAGGAATGTTAGTTTTACTTTTAAATTAATATTAGTTTTTCAGAAAAGGATTGAATTCCGTGGTCATCTCTTCGCGGTCTCTGCTAGCTAATTGTAATTTTCAGGCAAAATTTAGCTTATTTTTTAGAATTTAATTTAATTTTTAGTCATATATAATATTAAAGCAATATTACTATTTTTCTTATCATATTTACTCATTTGTTTCTTTTTCTAACTTACAAAAGCATATTATAATATGTATAAAATCAAATTATTCTTTGTATTAATCATTGTTCGTCTAAACTTTTACTAATTACAATATGTATTTAAGTTTATCTAGTTGTAAATATTTTCCTCAGTGCAAAAACTACGCTTTTAATTTGATTCCTTTTTTTCTCGCCGCCATATAACAGCTCTCTTGAGACTCTCTTATCTGGTCAACACTCGAGTTTTGCTTTGATTCATTTGCGGTTTTTTGTTTGGAGTGATGCAAACGCAAATGTTTGCTTTGCAACTGATAAATCTCGCTGATGGGCCAACTTCTGTCATAGTAATGAAAGCGTTATAACTATAGTTTCTATCTTTATGCTGGTGATATTTGGGGTTTAATATAACTAAAAACTGACTACATGTTAAATAAATGAATCGCTTTTCCGTTTGCGATGCTATGATTAAAAAATTGCAAAGAAAGTGGAATAAAAATGATTGTAAAAGAAAGAGCTCGACTAAAGTAATCATTAAGTAATTATAAGACCTACATATATTTATTCTTTTTCGTGGTTTAGTTCATTTCCCATTTATATTCTTTAATTGCTTCTTCGCTTTTAGAATAAATCGATATTTTCATTGCCATTTTTATTGTAATTTCATTTTATGTTATCTCAAAGTACTCGATCTAAAACAAACACGAGGAGTGTGTACATGACCCTCGCCGCTTGAATGCTTCTATTTTATTTTTATTTTTATTTGGGGCGTACACTCTTCAAAACGCGGAGCCGGAGATGTAGAGAAAACGAGGGACAGCTGCTGAAAATATGAAAGAAGAGAGGCCCAGGCCCAGCTGACTGACTGGATGGTAGGAAACCGAAAGTGATACATCTGCTGCTCTAACGAGCCGAGAGCCGCCTGTTAGGGTCACAGGCCCCTCGCGCTAAAAGTAACCACCTTTGCAGCGTGCCAGGAAAAGAAGAAAATGCCCCGAGGCTCGAGGCTAAGTCCTCACACACAAAATCCTGCGACCGAGGCGTTCTTCGCTTTGACTTTCGTAAGCAGGTCACGTGAGCACGAAAAAAAAGAAGAAAAAGGATAAAAACAAGGGGAGCGCGCTGACAAAGGGAAATCTTGGCAATTCGTCGTAGGGGTGGTCGTCCTGCAAATGTGATTGCCCGAAGAAAAGGGGGCGTCGTCGTCCCTACTCCCATCCACCGCCCACTGCGTAAAATAAAATACAGAACAAATTCGCTATACTTTTATTTTAGCTTCTTTCTTTCCACATTCGTTTTTTGTTCTTTTTCGCCCTGCTTTAGCGCATTTCCTTGGCCGTTTGTCGCTTCTGGCCGACAATTGTTTCAACGTGTTTGAAATATCTTAAGGCACGCCCTAGCCAAAAAGCTCAGGGTCTGGGTCTGGTTTATGCCCCTCGGTTTGTTTTGTTTGGTTTTGCTTTTAGTGCCTTTTGTTTTAACGCACTTATATATTTATATTCATTCGTCCGATGTCTGATTTTGTGCATATCAAAATGAAGTTTCTGCCGGGGTTATATATACGAGAAATGCTCATATACATACAAACATAAAATCAATATTTGCCCCGCGTCGCCGTAGACATTGCTGGTGTTGCGCCTTTTTGATACCAATTTATTTTTGGGGAGTACTAAGGGGTGTTTATAAAAATATATTACAATATGTTAATAATTTTTTAATTTGTAAAAACTTATTTTACAACAGTTTTAGGGCCTTTACCTACAAATTTACTAATTCCTAAACATACAAATCTAAATATTTTCATAAGAAACAATAAAGAATTATGGGTTCTCTTTCAGAATGTTATTTAGAAATGCAAGACAGTTTTCTTTATGTATAAAATATGCTCAGTATTTACTATTCTTATCATATTTTTCTTCACTAAATACTGGGTATTCCCCTGTTGATTATAATGGTTTGTTATTATGTTTGTTCCTCCTTTATTTGTGCTCCCTGTTTGCGCCGAAAGCAGTCAGTCAGAGTCAGAATCAGAAACAGAAACTGAAACAGAGTCAGAGTCAGCGTCAGACAGCAGCTGATAAGCCCGATGCGGATGTGAAAATGTGCCTGGGAAAAAGAGGCCCAGCAATAAACACATTTACTCCCCATATAAATATATACTTTCATATACCGATATTTGTACAAATGTGTGATATATATTAATGAGTATTTGCCGCCATATAATTGACCCTTATATCTCTTGTTTTCATTCCAGGTTGCGATAACCAACGTTGACCGAATCAAAGGTGAGCTGAAACATGAAAACCTAAGGGAAATGGTGTACAGTTTTCTATGCTTTTTTTCTTGCGGGTTTTCCTTCTTTTGAAGAGTGCCAAGTTTTTGTCACTTGGCCTCCGGCGATTTTGAACTTGTTCCACTTTGGCAGCGGGAATTTTTGTGGGGGCAGCTTTATCTTTGCATTCATCTAGTCTGCCAATGACTGCGGTTCTATTCTTCTCTCTAGGCGGAGATAAAACGCCAAAATTGCTCCTTTTGCGTTTGCTTTTTTGCTTGCCAGCTGTGCTCAATTCTCTTGGAAAAAATAAAAACGAAAAAAGCGAAAAACCTGATGCTGGAATATAGCAGATACTCGAACGGCTTGCTCCAGTTCTTGAAGTGGAGTCCAAAACGAGTTTTTCGGCACTTGCCCGACCGCCTGCCACCGCTAATCCCCGCCTCGTAAATGCCTATATAGTATATACTATACGTAAATCATTTGAGTTGAGTTAGGTCTGGTTTTCTGATAGTTGTTGGCCAGGCTAAGTTTAAGCCAAGAAAGAAACGCATAAAACAAGAAAGCCATAGGCCTCAAATACCCCAAGGTTTTTCCAGCCAGCAGTTGTTGACTTTTTAAGCATTTCGCATGTGTGTATTTTCTTTATGACCGCATAAAATCCGTTATTATATCTCTTGACATGTTTCCCAAACTGGTAATAAATTTGCTGTGCATATCCACAAAATCTAACAGCTAATTGACCGATCTAAACGATTTCATTTCGAGGCTAAAATGGAAACATAAAACTAAATCACTCGAAGAGCTATATCTTTAGAATTAATGGCTTAAAGTCCGTTTGTATATTCAGAACACTTAAGAATAAAGTTCTGCTGAAGGCCAACTAAAAGTTGGAATGTTTTTTGCAGATAACATTCAGTTTTATAACCTCTTTAAAATGTCTAAGAAGAACTTTCTTTAAATGAAAGTCTAGCTTTAAAAGATATTTTGTTTTAAGTTAAGTTAAAAACTATACTATATTCAATTACTCTGTTGTTTATAGGGTTTATCTCCTAATAGTTTTATTTAAAAAAAAAAAGGCTTTTAAAGTTTTTGTTTTCTCTGTTTTCGTCGGATTTCGTTGGATAAATTGAATTAACATGTTGCCTGCACGCCACACGCAATGCAGCTGTCAAGTCCGGTCTGGCTTTAGGTTTTTAGCTTTTTGTGATGTAGCCTAGTAGCACCCGCAATGGAGAAAGCCATTGATGCATTGCCACAGGCCACGTATTACCCCTTCAATCCCTTTTGGTTTCCCAATGATGCATTCCTTGGATCTTTTGTTGTATAATGTGGAAACGTGTTCGAATCACCTGGGCCACATGCTGGCTACGAAGATGGGGGACCTGCACACGATTACAGTCAAAGAAATAGGAGTTTGTGTTATGTTTACGGAAGTCATAGTCTGTGTTTACTATAATATTTTCATCATTCTTGGGAATTGTTTGCAGATTAACATTAACAAAGTTATAATAACAAATTAATAGTTTTTAAAGGAAAGACATAAATTGACATTAATAATTAATACTATACATTTGGTAATAATAAAATAAGGGAAAGGAAGATTTCTACATTTTCTGGAATGCATTTAATGACATTATTGTGTTTGCATTATTTTGGCCTTAGGTGTACAAAAGGTAGATGGATGAATGACACACGCGACAAGTAGCCAAGCGCATCTGGCGGGGCGGTGGGTGAGGTTTTTCGCCTTTGCTTTGCCAGGGGGCCAAGGGGACTGGGGCAACCCTTCAATGCCGCCTAGACAAGCCCTCGGCACGTATGGTGTATCCGATTTCATGACTAATTATACGGGAACCGAGTGTGCCAGCAGCGGGTAAGGCGAGAAGGTTAAGCGCCTGCCTCCTCTGCCTCTGCCACCGCCACCGCCGCCGCCCAATGGAATTATGCGGATTATATTTTTGTTCTTTGCTGTTTTTTTTTTTCGCCCTGCTACTGGGCGAGGCCAATTTCTGTTGCCTTTTCGCCTTTTTGGTCATTAATGAAGTAATGGAGCTGGCCGCCCCGGCATGCAGCCAGCCGTCTTTGGGGAATCCGAAAGGGTGAAGCCCCGGATTCGTTATTTGGTTTCATGCATAAAATAGCTGCACATAAGTGCAAGCTGCAAGCAAGTGCAGCATGAAATGCTGATGAAAATTTAATGAAATTGCAACGGAGCCGAGAAGCAGAGGAGCAGCGGCGTATCCTCATCCTATTTTATTTTTGCTGCACTCTGGCCCAGTTGTGGGATGAAATGCAATTTTGCACGGCTAGTTTTTGGAGTGGCAAAAGGGAAAAATATAAACACACCACCACACTGTTTCGTTTTAATAGGTGTAAAAGCCTTAGGTTTATAAAATGATGATGCTGGCACTGAAAAAATGTTGTGGTTATTAAATTATAATAATATACAAATTAAAGAAGTTTTAAATAAACACAAATAAATAATTATAACTTTGTGATAATGGAATGAGTTAGCAAAGGATTAAGGGGAATTACGTACAAATTCCTCAAAGTTGAAGTCAAGAAATTAAGTTCTCTCACTTGTTTCCCTTCAAAGTGTACCTATAATTGTTTTAACATGATTTAAAAATAGGAAATTGGAATACTAAGTAATGTGTAATACAATATACAACGTAACTAATCCTTAGATTCTCTGTTCTGACTTTAAATTCAAACTTCCACACTCTTTACATCATGAATCCGCAGTGTAAAATCAGTTGCCTTGGCAAGCTGTTGCATAAATCAACTTCACCTGTGAACGAACGCTCTCTCGGTGTGTGCAAGTATTTGTTTTTTACCTGGCTGCGTGTGTTTGTGTTTTAGATAACTCAGCGTTAAGCGTCCGCTTGAAACTATGTCAAGCCTTCCCGGACACACGGCATATACATACATATATATAGCAGTATATATCTGCAGCACTAATGCCGGCATTAACCCCCACAGCTGCTGCTGCTGCCGCTGCTGTTGCACCCGAAGTGGCAGCTTCTGATGCTCCCCCCGACTCTGTTAGCTCCTCGTGTGTGCTCTATAAAATATTTGTTTAAACTTGCACTACTCGCACCCACCTACCCACACACAGACATTTTCTGGTGTTGATAAGCACACTTCGCTCGCCCGCCTCTTGAGGCAACGCAACGGGTAATCACAACTTAAATGAGTAGTTTAATTTTGTTCAAGTGTAGAGTGCCGAGAGATGCGTCGTCTCTTGAAAAGGGAGCACAAGAGACATTAGCAGCGGAGGCTATAATTTCCCTTCACTTGAAAAAAGAGAACTTCAAAGGCAATTATTTGTTTACTTAAGAAAAATAGTTTTAAGATTGAAAACAATTCGTTGGAGTTTTGGAAAAAACCAAAGACACATCTGCAGAGTGGCAAAAAATATAGAATGTAATGTAGATTAAGTGTAGATTTTTTCTGATTTCAATTCGTTTTTATTATCAGTATTACTTAGGACCATCTGTAACCTTGGTCTAATCTCATTTCCCTGAACTCATTAAATATTTATATATTTTTATAGTTTAATGAATACTTAAGACATTTTCCCCTCAGTGCTTGAATGTATTCAAGTCTTTTCCTATGTGCTTTATGTATTTCTGCCCTCCAGTGTACCCAAACACACATACACCGAAGTATTGTTAATGTATTTTTCCTTCCAGTGTTTTGAGAATATATAGAGTCAGAGACTCGCTTTATGACCAGCCCGAGTGGCAGGTTGCGTTGCCCGCTAGAACTGCTGTTTATTGTATTCGTCTAAATTGTTGTTTATGTCTGCATTCAGACAGCAACTGCAGCTGCAACTGCAACGGCAACGGCAACTGCAGCGGCATTAGCAGAGGTAGCAAACATCAGTCGGAGACTCGTCAAGAACCTGACAATTTGCGCTTGTCTCGCCTCTGATTGTGTTGTGCGAAAGAAGTTTGCTGTAGTGGCACTGCCACTGGCAGCAGCAATAAAAGTGCTAAAAAGTTTCATGCCCCCAGACTGCATCCTGTTGTCAAGTCCTGCCTGCTGTTGCTGCTGCTGCTGATGTTCCCTGTGCGCCCACAGACAAATTTTTAATCTTTTAAAACTGAGCTGCATTGTTGCCGAGTCTCCTCTGTGCTGCATTTGAAGAGTTGCCAGGGAAAGAGCGGAAGAATGGCGCAGTCCACCACCAAGAATCAGTACCGCCAGTTCCTCCTCGGCTGTGTCCTTGCATATTCCTTGGGCCTAATGAGAGCATTATAACTTTGTGACAAACTTTGTTGTAGATGCGGGCGCTAGCTACGATGCTAATGAGAAAAAGAGTTTTCCACAGCTACAAAAATGAAGAAAATTGTATTCATTAAATGTGAAGTACGGTTAAAATTCTCTTGAGCAGACAGCTCTCTCTCAGATTTTAGCCGTTAAATTAATTATTATTTAAAACAATATTTATTTCTTTAACAAAATTAACTAAGCCAAAAACTTAAATGGGGGTGGCGACCGTGAATTTCAACCTTAACATGCTTTCCAAGTCAATTTCAAATGGTAATTTTAAGAAATACGGTTAAAATGCATTTTTAAAGAAATTTGTGTATATAGAAAGATATGAAAAATATTTTATACTGATAAGAAAAAAATAATTTGCGAAGAAATCGTTCTTATTTAACACTCAAGATATTCAGAATTCTCTTGAATTGATAATAATGTTTATGCGACGACTAGGCATGCAATCTTTGAACTTAAAGCTAAATATCAGTTTTATAAGTATATTTTTATTCAGATTTAAGGGTGGTTTACTGGCTGAGCCAAGCAGAGACTTGTGATTATTAAAAATATGACCATGACTTGTATTTCTTTCGTAGCGAATTTCCAGTCCATTTAAGGGAATTTGGTTGTACTTGGTTAAAGAATTTCGTTTTGGTTTCCTTTTTGTGCCTCCCCTTTGTTTTGCCTGCTCTCCTTCGTTTCTTTCGTTTCATTCATAATTTCTGTCGCATATGTAACTGCGGGGGTTGCTTGGAGTGTTGCAGGATGTATCCGATATGTCCCTGGGGGTGTTGGAAGGTAGGTGGTGGTTGCATGAGAGTGGGGCTCCTTCACAGGCAACTTTGTCGCGTTGTCAAGCCTTTGTGGCTGTTTTCTATTTATGTTATGTTATGCTACTGCTACCTGACTGGGACACCCCGACTTTGCCGCCTTCGTCTGATGTCTGCTGTCTGGCGCAGGCCATATACCTCCCATACATCCAGCCCCAGCTCAATACCAAACCGAACCCGATTCCCCCACTTGCCACCACCTAGAATGTCTGCACACGGAGCGAGAAATGACATCAGTGTGGCAGCCTGGAGCTTAGACTGCATCGTGTTGAGTAGGAAATTAAATACTCGAGTCGGATGTTTGGGGAAATTTCCGTTTTCAGCTGAAAGTCTGTTAAAATTTGCCTGTCTGACAAAGTGCTCGATATGTTCAGGTATAGCTTCCATTTCTCCTCCCTCCAAATTGCTGCTGGCTATTAAAATTGCATATTTGGCTAAATTCCCATTTATTTATGGGCGACCAGAGACTTTCGCTATCAACTTGGCTAACTGGTTGGATTTTCTCTTCAACTCTCACCCTCTGTATCCTTTTTTTTTATTACGGCCCATTCAATTAGTCTGGCTCTAATGACATTTAGCCCGGCTCCCTTGGTAATCCCCCCATGGTCGGCTTCGGTTGCTGCTGCACTTTTGCCCCAATTTCCTTGGACTGCCCTCCCCGGCTTGTGCCTCATGCCCCTTGCCTCAATTTGCGTTGTTGCACTGCGCCAAAAATGCAATGGAAGCGATATAAAAGGCAACAAGGCTTTGCAGCCTCATTTCGTTTATAATGTTTTTTGTTGTTGTCCTGTCAGTATTTTTACAGGGTATTAAGGGGAATATGGAATATGTTTGATTTGTTAAAATATATTTTACATAGAACGTTTTTTTTTTAATTGATAATCTCTATAATTATTTAATATTGAGAACTCATGGATCCCTGGTTCTATGAGAGCTATTGAGAGATATTTTGGGGTGCAACGTTGTATGACTTTTCGATATATTATAGTAATACTATTGAAGTTTTCACTCTTAATATTCTCATAAATCTCGGGATCTGTATAAGCTATTAATATCAATTTTGAGATCTGGGGTACTTTATAGTCCTGTATCTCTCCTCTCATGTTTGCTAGTGTTTTTTTTGGACACTCTCTTGTTGCCTGCGCCTTGTTGCTGTTGCGTGTAACACTTTTGCAGCTCCCCTTGCAGCACCCTCGTTACAAATGTCACAAATGTGGAGCACGTCATGTGTTTTTTATGCATGCAAATGCAGCCAACACGTTCAGAGCGAACGAGAGAAAATAAGGAGGGTCTTTCTCCCCAATTCTCGATCGCGATTGTTGCCCACATGCCGAGCTGTGTTATATCCTTAGTAAGTTTCTTTTTTGTTGTAAACGAGGGGGGCGTGACATTACATTTTTGGTAATTTGTCTTGTTGATTTCAATGTGCGATAAGTTCCTTCCAGCAGAGCACAAGCTGTTGACTGGCGATGGGGAAAAATGTCTTCACATTTCTGGAAAACATGTGAAAAATTGAGCTCTTTAAAAATAGAAATATAAGAAGTTTTACATTTTGGGAACTATTACTGTTGCTTCTATGGATAATATATAAATGAGGAAGAGAGAATACAAAATATACAGAAAGGTGTTTAACTTTGTAAAAGTAAAATTTTATTATTTTCAAAATAGTTGAGTGTATAAATAAGCAAAACCTTTTCCATAAACATAGTTGTCGATTTATTTCTAAAATTTCCGCCCATTTTTAAAAGCCTTTCTAAATAAGGAAAATGGGGGTTTCCTCTTTCAACTATTTTCATCGTTGTGTGTCCACCTCTGCAATGAAATCGATAGGGAGTTGCTTGTGAAGACCTGGAAACAGAACTGCGATAAGCGAAGCCACCTCCTCCACAGACCATTAACTGCACTCTATCGATATTCATTTGTACATTTCACTTTTTTGGGTTTTGGGGTCAACTAACGACTCTCGAGCGTTTAAATTGTATGTGTCTGTCCGATAAGGGGTCGCATCTGCTGCCGCTTCTGTTCCAGCTTTTATGGCGATAACACGCGGGCCCAGTTTGAGGCTTTAATGGCTTATCAGGCGGCCGGCTGTAAAGCACCCCTGCTCTGCCCGTCTGATTCCTACACCTCCGGTGTCGAAACCCCGCGCTTAACCCATTTGGAAGTGCGACTGGGAGAGACCCACACATGAGAAATTGCCTGCCAATGGCTACAAGATTTCGAATTCGGGAAAAACTTTGAGTAATTGCTGCACTCCAGGCCCGAGCTTCACCTCCAGATACAAAAAAGAAAATCCGAACCCGCAGACGAGATCCAAAAATAGTTTCCATTTAATGACTTGGAATGCCACCTCAAAGCTGATTTAATCGATATTTAAATTGGTGTTTATATATATTTATACTGCATTGTAAAAACATTATAAATGGAAAGGCATTTACTGAGTTTATTTTAACTAAATATTTATATTTGAAGACTTTATTGATTTATATTATACTTAGTTAACTAAGTTTCATTAGTCGAGGCCAATTTCTTATTACAAACAAAACAAAAGGTCACAACAATTAAGGGGATCAACAGGAACAGGATATTCCCGTTGCTTATTGATTATTTTAACAAACATGGCTTTGCTAATTTATGGATTATTTATTTAATTTTTTCATTCACTTTGGCCGGCACTTAACCCATACTATCGATGCCAAGTTGCGTGTGGCATTGAGTTGGCGGCATCAGGATACGAGCGTTGATAATGCCCCATTCTGTTGCTGTTGCTGGTGCTATCGGTGTCGTCATGGCCATCGACGTTGGTAACAGCAGCGACTTGACTGGGCTTTTGGTTCCACTTAACTGGTCACTGTCGGCCTTTTTAGCCTTTTTTAGCCAGGCGGTGACGGGCCAACAAAAAGCGTGTAAATATTGCCACCTCGCCGCGTCGTTCTGGCGCCGTATCGCCATTTCCCGGAGCGCTGTAATTTGCCACGTCCTTCGTCCGACGCTGTTCGTCATCCTTTATCCTTCATCCTGGGCGATTGTGGGTGTTATGGCTGCCTTCTAATCGCGTACAAATATTGTTTTAATATTGCAGTGCGCCACATTGAAGCTTTTCTTAGTCGGTACCGGTCACTCCCTCGCTTCCACTGCCAGTTTAACCTGCAATTAAGTTTCTTCGTGGCTATGAACAGGCAGCTCCACTGCTGCGGCTCCTGCTGCTGCTCGCGTTATTGTTGACGAAAATTACTGTTGTTTGTAGTGCCAACAATTGCAACTATTACATGTTCCGACGGTTTGTTGAGGAAGGACGGAAGCTAGGACCATAACAATTGTAGGTTCTGTTGCTGGCACAAGTTTGTGGGAGTTGATAAGAAGTCACTGCGGTTTTTTTTTTCAAGGGAAATGTTCGTATAAAACGGGATGTATTTTCAGGAAAGACCCCTTTTTTCTTTATTTAATGGTGATTAAACAGTGAAGTTTGCAAGGGAAACCCCTTTTCTTATGCCCTTTAATGTACTAGGTATGTTGTCCTAACTTTTAATCTAAACAGGATTTTAATAGCTACTTTAATTCCTTAAAATTGAATTTAAGCCTGGGGCAGACTATGTTTCTGCCTTAGTTATCAGAAGTGACACTGTCGTTTAGAGGTATACGATTGTCCGGCTCGAAGTACCAACACTTTGTAAAGAGGTTAAGTTGTTGTTTTAAGAAACTGAGCTTAGGTATCTACTTGGAATAAATGAAACAAGCTTCTGTTTAATCTAATAAAAGTTGCTTAAATTTGCTTTTTTATATAACAAACATTATTACTTATCAAATTAAAATAGTACTCAACACGCTCGATTGCTTTAAAACCCCTTGATTTTGCAATAAAAACGCAAAAGCAAACTCTTAAGAGTTTAATTTACTTTAATTATATCTTAGGTGCAATGCAGTCCCGGCAAGGATTTATTTATTTTTTTAATTGCCCCATAAAATCGTAGTTAAATATTTCGCAACCAATTAGTTCCCTCGGACCGAGAGAGCGAGTCCTAGAAACGTCATCTATGGCATGTCTGACCTGTGACCGGTCAGAGTTTTATTACTGGCCACCCTCGGCGTGTCGAGTTCACATTTTTCTTCAGCAGCTCGATTTCGTCATCGTTCAGAACATTCAACGCCCCCTTTTTCGCTAACTCGTTTTCCGCTTTTTCCACCCATTTTTTCATCATGTTTTTCCTACCAGTTTTTGCTCTCCTGGCACGCAACGGGCAGAGCTCCTGAACCGAACTTTTCCCCGCCTCAATCCAGCCTTCTTTTCCTCGTCTATATTTCTTGTTGCTTTCTTTTTTTAGTGCTCCTTTCCTGCTGTTGTTTCTCACACGGTAATTAGATTTCTGGGTTATATTTTTCGTTGTTGGAAAATTCGTCCAACTCCTTTGACAGCGCTTGTTTATTTAGCGGGCTAATTACGAGTCTGTTGGTAATTCCGAATTCCGTTTCCCCTTTGCAACTCGCTCTTAATAAAAATCATAACTTTTAACTTCTTGTCACATACAAATATTTTATTAAAATAAACGCGAATAAGCCACAGGATGTCTGTCTGTCTGTCTGTCTGTCTGTGTGGCATCCAGCGACCGCAGGCTTCGGGAGGAGGTGGGAACCCATTAAAGTAATGAGCTCATCTCGTGATGTTGTAACACCCCCATTCCTGCGTCCTGCCTTTTCGCTGTTTGCCTTGGGTTATGATTTGGACGGGGGCTCGTTCGTACCACCGCCCCCGCGGAGGTTGACAAACCCAGCCGCAGACCACCACCGCACTCCCCATCATCATCACCATCATCATCAACAGCATCATTGGAGGCAAGTGTTATGCGCTCTGATCACGCATCACTTCCGGTTCGCCCGTATTCTTCCTTCAGACGGCCTCCTCTTATATTGTTGCACTGGTTATCTGAGTTAACTATCAGAATGTGGATACTCTATAAAGCATATAGTATCTTATTTTTTTAATAAATAAATTACACAGTCTGCATATTAAAGCTAGTCTTTAATAAGAAGACAGTTACTCAGTTTTGAAAAATATTTATTTTTAAAAAAAGAGTATCCATAGTTTCGGTCTTAAAAGAAAAGTATTTTCATTTTTTCTTCCTTATTATTGTTTTTTCTTTCATAACCCACACGTCGACAAACAGCAACAAAATTGTGTGAAATTGTGCGTTACAAGCAGGTCACGCCCCTCGATCCGCCCCTAGACAAAACACGTTCTCTTGGCTCCTCCTTAAATTTTTTTCCCCCTCCAACAAGCACTCCTTAACCCTTCGCCCCCAGCTGGGAATCGGTGGAACTACTGGCGCCAGCAAATAAATCTGCGAATCTGAATCAACCGCAACCCAATGGGAATGCCCTACAGTAAGCTTGGGCCACAACAAACCCTGGGGATACCCTACTTTGGGCCTTGGTTTAATGCCTGGCCTGGCCTAGATTATGACGGATTTAAAAGGATTTGCTGGGGGGAAGCTGAAAATGAGATTTCATTGGGTGGACTTCTCAGGCAACCAATGTACCTTATATACATGTATGTATTTCCAGGGAGCACAGACCCATAAAGGTTGCTTTTTATTGGCATTGCAAACTTTTGCATTTCCTTGTGATTTTATCTTTCCTGCTGTTTTTAGTCGTTGAATTTTTTTTTTCTTTGTTGCTTTTGTTGTTGCTGGGGAAATACGTGACTATTTTATAATTACATAGGCCACAAATACTCCCTTCCTTCCTATCCTCCGTCCAGCTCCGTCCCTTTTGTTAGTGCTTCTCTCTCCCCTCTCTATAATTCTATATATAACTTTAATCTCCATATGGCTGCGGCTGCTCGCGCCATCTGATTGATTTTTGTCACATGAACTTGTCAGACTGGCCCTGAAGTCGGTCAATATATACAAAACCATATTAATACATCTACACTGGAGAAAATATAATTATTTATCTTAGAGGAAATGTAGGTATTGTTGGGAATTTCACAGAACATAAAAATGTCAACAGATGATGTATATAAATATTAGGTGTGATAATACTTATTAAAAGTTGAAAAACTAGATAATTTAAAAGTTGTATCTTAAAAAAACTCAAAGAAGTTGTACAGAATGTTCTGTGGTTATAATAAAATATTTATATTGAAAATCAACACATTTTTAGGTATTACAGTTTTCATTTAGCTTTTACTTTTGAATTCTATTTTTTTATAATATATAATTTTTTTTAGTGCACATATAGTCGGGGAGGTCTTCCATTACCCTGGCTTATTATGATTATTGCTTTCAGTTCATTTGTTTAATGGTCTCGAAGGCAGAGGAAGGGAATCGTAACAGAGCCCGTGTCCAGACCCTCGTAAATAGAATCTGTCGAAGAGATCTGTTCCGCGCCAAGTGTTCCAGGGAGTTGGTAATAGATACTTGCATAAATAAATTGATTGGTCTTGGTCCCTTATATCTGGGCTGTCAACTTCCCTATTGCTGGTGGAATAAATTAGCTTAATTTATTTGCCCGTTCATTAACTTCTACTTAATTTGGGTATCAGCGCACAAAGTTAAATTAATTCGGACTTCCAAGAAGTCATTTCCTGTAAATTGATCATCTCCGTGATACAATGGAATATTTAAATGAAATTAAGTGATGTTATTTTTTGCTCTTACCGCATCTCTTGTTATTAATGATATGCTTTTGTATTAAATTGCATTCAATTCGTAATTGGTTACAAAAATTCCACTTGTCTGATTAACAATTTCATTTTCGTTGTATTTTATAAATGTATGTATTTGCAATTGAATCGAAAAGTCTTTTTTTTTTAATAATACAAATTGCTTCTTTTTTTGTGAACTTTTCCCTTGATGCATTATTTACGACTCTATCGATATGCGGCTGTATGTATAAAAATTGATATTTATATTTATTTTGCCGCCGAGAAAAACTTTACAGAACGTGCGAATAACCAAGTTTGATATATTTATGACTTCATTTATTTATTGCACTCGCTCTAAAGTAAAGCTTCATTTAATATTAAAGCGTCAAAGGACGGGCAAAATGCAATGTTTTATGCAACAAATTCAATTTCGATGTCACGTCACCGTCAGCTGGGGAATGTTTTATTTAATCTTTATGGATGGACCGCCAAAGAAGAAGCTGCCATCAAGGGATGAATAAATCGACAATTTATTGTGTTCTTCATTACTTAGCCGAAGGAAATTTCATTGGCACAATATTTCCGCACCAACAGATGTCAGTGTGCTTTTTTACCCAGCAATTGGGGAGAATGATGGGGTACATCTATTGTGAAAACCTTCGAGAGAAGTCTTGAGAAGGAGTTTTGTGATATGAAAAATCCGTAAACTTAATTGTAGATATGAAATAACTAAAAAATGAATCTAAATGATTCTACGACATTATGCGAATCCTATATTAATATCGAAATTCCGAAATATTTTAAAATATTTTTAGGTGTGTAAGACAATCTCCTTCAGTACCGGGTATCTCGTAGTCGGGGCACTTTAGTAAAGTTCTCTTTTTGGATTATTTGAGTAATTCTTTTTGTAGGACTAATCGATAGCACGTGACGTTTAAAGGTGAACGACTGTGACACTGTGGGTTGAACGCACAGATAAGACAAAAGAGGGAAATTGGGGGAGGAAAACTGGGGGCTTGTATGTATGTATGTGGGGGTATGAAAAGCCCGGCATCCACACGGCAACAGGATGACTACGAGGACGTCACACAAATTGACTTTTTAAGTAGGCAACAATGTGGCTACAGCTGACGAAGGACGAGAGAGAGAGAAAGACACGAGGCAGGACGCAGGACGAAGGCAGTCAGGCTGCGGCAAACCCAGTATAATAATAATGGAGCGCAATAAAAAAATGTGGGCGAAACAGAACCATTGCCATTTCCATTTTCCAACCCAGAAACCACCCGAAGACGTTCTACATTTTCATATCAAGTCCTCTATTTCGGCGTGTGTCTGTGCGTTCGTGGGGCCTGTCATCGGGAAATGACGGCATTACGGCATTTACAGTTAATGCCTTTATGTCCTCGAGGATTTGGCCTGACATGCGGTCGGTTCCGGCCCCCCCCCCGGGGGGAATCAAATTCTTTTGCATAATATTTGATTTTATTAGACAGAGAATGGCATTGGCGCAACTATATATTTTGGGCACATTGTTAATTTGACAAAAATGTAGTTCAAATGCTTTGTGGAAATGTGCTTAAAGGAATCCGGAAATAAGAAGGAAGTAAGACTTTGGAACGATTGAATTTATAACTTTTGTGTGCGCAAAACATTATTTATTTAACAAAATGAATAAAATATGAATTTGTCTGGAATTATAAACATTTTAAATTACGAAAAGTACATATGCATAAAAGATTTACCTTATTTTAATTAAAGATTTCAAACAGTGTGTGGAATGAGCATATTTTATTTACATTTCAAATAAAAATAGCATGTGGTAATTTCGGCATTTTGATTAGTAAATTTAATAAATTCTTTCCATTAAGACAAATATAAAATTGACCCAATTGAAGCTTGAATTTATTTAAAAACTATTCAGCAGTTCAGTATTCGAACTCATAGGTTGCACTTACTTTGCCTTGAAAACCTTCTAAATTTATAATAATATTCCAACATCTGGATTTATGGACATTTAATGTCCAATTCCCATCTTGACACACTTATACACTCGAATCATAAATGCCATATTTTCACATTCGTGTTGCCGTCTTTCGGGCGCATTCAAAGCCGCAATATCCAATTAGGTATTCATTTAGTTTTGTCAACTTCAACAATGGAAATTCATTGCCTGTGTGCAACAACAAAACAACAACAAACAACACCATCACCGTCGTCAGTACACCACACATGACCCGTTTTTACCCCCAAAAAGTAAACTAGAAAATTACATTTTCATGTCACAGAGACACACTCACTCGCACACCGTATCGTCTGTCAGCGATGGAAAACCGAGAATTTCACTGTTTCTCGCTTACTAGCCATCAACCCATCAACTATGATATATCGTATACATTCGTATATGTATATGTACCTATTTTTTTCGATTCCAACTTTGCACCCCCACCCTTTTGGCCGCAATCCCCAATCACCCATTTGCATTGAGCTTTTGATGTGGATGTGGAGAGAGTTCGGTCGGCGTGTGTTCGGGTTATAAATCGCTCATGTCTGCGGCAAGGTCTCTATAGGCAGACAATGCGCCACCTGTCGTCCTGGGGATAAAATGTATCGAAATGGGAATAACATTCAGAAAGAGTGTGGGATTTCATATCATGTCTATAAACCCTTAACCAAAAATAATGAATACAAATGGGTTACAATTTAAACCAGAAAAAGAGTGTTAATTTTATTATGAGAAAAATATTTAGGCTTTTACAGCCTTTTACCCATTCTTTCAAAAAAAGTTTGTTAAAACCAATTCTTTGGGATTTCAAATAACTTGAAAAGTTAATAAGATACCATTTTTTACAAAAAAAAAAAAAAATTCTGGAAGCAATTATAAAGTACATAACAATTTTAAATAACAACATTTTCAAATCGCAAGAGATTTTAATTCGCCAAAGATTTAAAATTACCATAGGTTTAAAATCACCAGAGATTTCAAATTTTAAATTAGAGAAATTTAAATTAGTAGAGACTTTAAGTTACCAAAGATTTTAGCTACATCAATATAAATTTATAAAAAATGAAGCTCTTAAATCACTAAATATTTTGCTTTCTAGAAGTTTACAATTTGAGATTTCAAATCGGCAGAGATTTTAAACTAGATTTTATAAAAGAAAATCCAATCAGAACTCACAAATCTGTTATTCTCTCTTAGTTAATGAAATTAATTAAATAATTTGGGTATGTCCAGTCCTGTTTTAAACGGAAATGTATTAAACAAGCAAACAAGGTTAGACATACCCACTAGTAATAATTATTTTCGTGACTAAATATTTATCTAGTTACCTATCTTTACGCTTTAAAGTAAACAAAAGGCACCATGTTTAAACACAATGAGTCATCTTGAAAAGCAGTTTATTGTATTATATATTTTATATTATCACTCATCTTCTTATCACTTTATCCTATCGCCGGGCCCTCAACTGTTGCTCTCTTTGTGCTGTGCGCATAATACATACATATAGCCTAATCCAGTCAGTCAGTGACTTTTAAAGTATATCTCATAAAGCTGCGAATATAATTGTATAGAATTTCCCAACATTATTGCAGCCTCAATGCTGGCTACTCTCGTTCGTCGTAGCTACGACCCCAAAATAAAGGTTGCTTGACCCCCGTGGAACTTTTTCACTGGCTGTGTTGTTGTTGCTATTTTTGCTCTCCGAATGGGTTCATGAACTCACCGAAAAACAAACTTTGACTTTTTATGGGCAAACGAACGCAAATCCATTCAAACTTTTATGGTTGTTGTTGCTGTTGCTATTGCTGGGCGGACTTTAAAGCGCTACACGTTGTGTGTGTTTATCAAGCTGCGGGGACAATAAATGCAGACGTCGCGCCGACGAAACTCAGACAGTTCAAATGTCCTGGCACAATTTCCACATCGCGTTGGCACTGTGCTCTCCTCCTTCGCTGTCAAGTCAGCAACACTTTCCAGTGTAGTCCTTTCGGTTTGCATTTTATTGCTCCTGCTGGATGCACTCAAAGAAACCCTCAAGGTTTGGGCAATAAAGAGGATTATTTTGCAGGACAAAAATAATTAAGAAGGGGTCTTTGAGCTAACTCCTTAAATACTCTACAAATATTCAAGTGTACTCTGGTTTGCTGAATATTTAAGTCACCTAATCCCTCTTGAGACTCGGACTAAACATGGCTTTAATAATTGACGGCAGGCCATACCAGAGGCGGACCAGGACAATGGCAGGATATTAGCTAATGCCACAAATGCATCCTGGCATTCTGGCATCCTGACATCCGGGCAACTGCCAGTGGAGCGACAATTTCATGCCAGCTGCGCACACACACTCACACACAGACGCACCACAACAAAATGCGCAACAATAACAATTAAAATTGGAAACTGCAGCAGCAATCCATAGTGTGCCAGGGGAGAGTAAGAGAGGAAGACATGTTGCAGAGTGGTTCAACCTTGGCCTCACAACACGCCCCTGCAGCAACTGCAGTCGCCGCTGCAACAACCCCTGTTGCCACTCCAATTCCATCCCCTCCTCGGAGTCCTCAACTCCGCTTTGGAGACCATAATTATCCAATTGAACAACAACAGATGCCTGCCGGGCTTGAGTCAATAGACAATGGCTACGGACGAGAGTGGCACTGAGCCTGCCCAGCTGGCAACCTTTCGAAACGGCTGCCGCCTCCACTGGCTGGCGATGAGGCTTCTGCTGCAGTTGTGCCAGCAACTGATGTTGCATTTACTGTTTTGTGGTTTCTGTGGCATTCGTCGAAAGGTTGTGTGCCACTTTTGTCCGCCGGCCAACGAGAGTGATGAGTTGCAAGAACAGTGATAGCTTTTACAACTTTTAATAGAAAATATAAGGAATTTCCTAAAAGAAAGGTAATTCAATTCAGTTGAAATTGAGCAAGAGTTAAGTCAAAGGATTATCATTTTTAAATAAATGTTTAAATAAAATATTATTATATAATCCTTCATCATCAATTACGTCAGCCGTAGTGCTTTTGAGTAATTAAAACAGATTACAGTCTGCATTCTAATATCCCTTATTTAATATTTAATTTCATGGGCATTTAGAAATGTAATCAATCTACTAATTCCACATAAAACGCAATCAGTTGAAAAATGAATCATTTAATTTAAATTTAATTAAGCCAAACAATTTCGACTAATTGAAACGGACATATTATGCAATATGTAATATGATATTTAAATCGCTGGGCATCTCTAATCCTGAAGGGCTGATGAACCCTCCTGAGCTGTAGTTATGGTAGAAGAGGAGCTTCCTCCGGGCAACTCAAGTGTAATAATGTGCCAAAAACGTTTACGGAGATCCACAGAGGAGCTGGACAATTGGCAAGAGGCAACTTGTGCGGTCGCTTTGTCTGAGTGGACACCGGGGGTCAGTGACTGACAGGGTCCTTTGTCTGGCCAAATGCTTATTTAATGAATATTTATTAACACAGTAACTAATTTTGGTTTTTCGGTTCTGTTTACTTTTGCCTCGGCTCACAGGTGACTGACGACCAGGACGACGACAACGAGGATTGCCCAGCAATGTGCAGACGGTCGCTGGCTGGAATTGCTGGCAGGACACAGACCGCAAGGATCAATCCAATCAAGGAGCAGCAGCAGCAACAGCAGCAATTGCAGCTGTGAATGCAACATTGGCCACTTTTTATACTTACCCACACGAAATGCGTTTTTGCAGCTCGGCCAACGGAGAGATAGCAGTTGATAGATGAACTAATGCAAATGCCCTCCAACTGCAGCTTTTGATGCAAACTTAAGGCAGGGGCCCACAAATAGAACAAACCATAAGCCAACTCGACTGATAGTTTAAACTGAAACAATACAACACATACACACACTCTTGGCTATAGCAACTTTTTAATTATTGTTAAGAACACACTTTTGCAAGAAAACAACTCGTTATATGCCAAATATGTGTTGCCCCAACTGAAGCTGAAAAGGAGAGAACACAAATATCCATAGAAAGCTCAACACGAAACCCACAAGGCTCAAGCGCGCGCTCATCAACAGGAGGATATCGCATAAGCCATGGGCAACAAATGCTGCAGCAAGCGACAGGATCAGGAATTGGCACTGGCCTATCCCACGGGAGGCTACAAAAAATCCGACTACACCTTTGGCCAAACGCACATCAACAGCAGCGGCGCCGGCGGCAACATGGGCGGCGTTCTCGGCCAGAAACACAACAACGGCGGTTCGCTGGACTCGCGCTACACGCCCGATCCTAATCATCGGGGTCCGCTGAAGATTGGCGGAAAGGGCGGCGTGGATATCATCAGGCCCCGCACCACACCAAGTGAGTTTACTCCTATATATTTATATAAACAACCCATCAGAAAACCCAATCTAATATGCGTATTATCATGCATTAGTAATTACAGTAATACTTGGGTAAAAAGAAATCCATTCGATTGAAGCTATTTTATTGAATAGGAGTTTAGGAGTTTCATTTTAATCATTTTATCAAGTTTGAAATTATTTTTCTATAAAATTAAATATCATTTCAAGTAAACCTCCTACTTAAATCCTGTGCATTATTGAAAACTTTCCGCCGAGTCAAGTGCATTTATTCAATTAAGAAGTTTAATTTGCTAGGTAAAAGTTATCTCCGTCAATTATATTTATGCGACACAACATTTTAATTAAGGAAGTTCAAGTGGGAGAAGTTTGCCTGTATGTTTGTGTATTATCATGCATTAGTAATTAGCTGTTGGCTGTTATCCTCCTGGGCCACCGCGGGAGGAGTGATAATTTCAGCTTTTAATTAGCAATTTGACTTTTTGCCCGCCACAGAGATTGGCTTTTACCCGCTGGTTGGCCTTCTGTGTTTGCATAATGTGAGGCAGCGCCAGGCAACCCGCCAAACTAACTACCTGTACTGTACACATACTGCCATAATTAGAGTTCGTCTCCCAGGAGGTTCAGAGGTGGAGTCAAGTCAGCAAATGGCAGGCACGGCGACGGTGCTGGTGGCAACGCAATTCTCATATTTGCACTGGTAATACGACTACAGTCGTTAACCTTGACCAGTTCTCGTGGCCCGGAAAAGGGTATCAGGGTGGAAAGGTGGTGTTGGATTAATGCCACCTTAGCGGGGATATTGCATACGATATGACACGACATTGTGTTGCCATATACGAGACCCCAAGGAGTTGTGTAAGGAGTTGTTGCAGCTGCGTAACAGTTTAATAAGTTGGCAAGGGGTGCTATATTTGCCACGAGCAAATTGCAGTGCTCTAAGGGATACCATTTACTTTTATTTTAAAGGGAAATATAAGCTAAGCTTGCAAGAAATTACATTTAGAACATGTAGAATAACTTTAAGTTAGGTTAAATGCTCTATTATTTCCACAAATGGACATATCTTTCCATGTAACTTAACCCGCTTTAATACTTTAAGGAACATACATATTAAATTTCAACCTTCTATAAAATATAAGCAAGCAAGATCTATCTTCTTAATAAATTCTGCTTCACTAAGGTTATTTTCAAAACGACAACCTTTAACAGTCATAACTTTGAAACCACAAAGGCGGGAACTTATACCCAAGTTTTCCCATGGCATAAATGCCACCATTCGTTTCATTCCAAGTAGCATTGAAATGGACTGTGGACGGCTGGTGAATTATTTTGATGTGACCTGTCACCGCCAGCTGGGAATGCAAAACCTCGCAGCCGGCAGCCGATTAACTGCTGCTGCCATTTCTATCCATGACATGACGGCTACACAGTACTATGGGCTTATATAGGCCCCTAAAGCCGCTTAGGTCGTGTAAACCCATCAAGAGGTTGAGTGCTTGGCCAGTGATTTGTGCCGCCTTTGTCAGCACGAAAGCCTGCTGAAATGGGGCGTGGCCAAGCCAGTTGGGTTAAAGCTAACAGAGGGCAGAGCAGAGAGCGGCCAAGGCAACTGGCAAGCCAGAGAGCGGACAGCAGTTTATTTATGCGTTGCCTCGCTGCTTGTGGGCTAAATCAATTAGCCAAATGCAAGTCAGTGCCAAAAATCGCGGCTTGGCAACGAGACACACTTACCATACACGAAATGTAATTGTTTTGTTTATGGCGCCCTCCCCGAAAATGTATGCTATGCTATCCAATTTGCATTTGGCAAGCATCTCCTCCCCACCACACTTGAACTCATTAAACTCTAATTAAGTTTTAAGGCAATTTTGTTAGGCAAATAGGAAAAAAAAATTGTATAAAAAAATGTATATTTCCCAATTTGTCGCCATAAATTGCAATTTAGGGTCGCAAATCAAATTTGCCCAGCCAGACGAAAATTTTTGCCACTAACTAGACACACCTCTTCACCCTGCTTCTGCTCTAGCCGGCGTTCCCGGAGTTATGCCCAAGCGCGTCGTCGTGGCCCTCTACGACTACAAGTCCCGCGATGAGTCCGATCTGAGCTTCATGAAGGGCGACCGCATGGAGGTCATCGACGACACCGAGTCCGATTGGTGGCGCGTCGTGAATCTGAGCACCCGCCAGGAGGGCCTCATCCCGCTCAACTTTGTGGCCGAGGAGCGCAGCGTCAACAGCGAGGAGTAAGTGCTTGATTTTAACAAGGCCAGCAGAGTGTGTGTGTGTATAATTTATATGCCACTTAAATATGAAAAACTTGAATTTTTCCTGAACTAGAAGAAGGATGTAACCGAATTTTCCATATTTCCTTCTTAAATTCTATCAGAAAAACAATTCTCTGCTGGGCTTTATTATAAATAACATATTTATTTATTGAAATATTAATATAAATCTCTTGTATCCCTCACTAACAAGTTGGTTCTTTGAGAACGTGCTGCGCAAGGAAGCGGATAAACTTCTACTGGCCGAGGAAAACCCACGTGGCACCTTCCTCGTTCGACCCTCAGAGCACAATCCCGATGGCTATTCGCTGTCGGTGAAGGATTGGGAAGATGGACGTGGATATCATGTGAAGCACTATCGCATTAAGCCGCTGGATAATGGTGGCTACTATATAGCCACCAATCAGACTTTCCCCTCGCTCCAGGCCCTGGTCATGGCATACAGCAGTGAGTATATACCCACGCAAGAAAGAACAACAATAATAAGTAGTAGGCAATGAAGTGGAAAAATCCATTTATTAATTCTCTTATCGCCGCAGAAAACGCTCTTGGCCTGTGTCACATACTATCGCGTCCCTGCCCCAAGCCCCAGCCCCAGATGTGGGACCTGGGCCCGGAGCTGCGCGACAAGTATGAGATTCCGCGCTCCGAAATTCAACTGCTACGCAAGCTGGGACGCGGCAACTTTGGCGAGGTCTTCTACGGCAAGTGGCGCAACAGCATTGATGTGGCGGTGAAGACCCTACGCGAGGGCACCATGTCGACGGCTGCGTTCCTGCAGGAGGCGGCCATCATGAAGAAGTTCCGTCACAATCGCCTGGTGGCCCTCTATGCGGTTTGCTCGCAGGTAAGTGAAGCAATATATTTGCCATTGCCTTTATTTAATTTGAAAACCTTTTATTGCAGGAGGAGCCCATCTATATTGTGCAGGAGTATATGTCGAAGGGCAGTCTGCTGGACTTTCTACGCGAGGGCGATGGCCGCTACTTGCACTTTGAGGATCTCATCTATATTGCCACCCAGGTGGCCAGCGGCATGGAGTATCTGGAGTCTAAGCTGCTCATCCACCGCGATTTGGCGGCACGCAACGTACTGATTGCCGACAACAATGTGGCGAAGATTTGTGATTTCGGACTGGCGCGCGTTATTGCCGATGACGAGTACTGTCCCAAGCAGGGCTCACGGTTTCCGGTCAAGTGGACAGCGCCCGAGGCGATCATCTACGGCAAGTTCTCGATCAAGTCGGACGTCTGGTCGTACGGCATCCTGCTGATGGAGCTGTTTACGTACGGACAAGTGCCCTATCCGGGCATGCACAGTCGGGAGGTGATCGAGAATATCGAACGGGGCTTCCGCATGCCGAAACCGACGAATCACTATTTCCCGGACAACATCTACCAGCTGCTGCTCCAGTGCTGGGATGCGGTGCCCGACAAGAGGCCGACGTTCGAGTTCTTGAACCACTACTTCGAGTCGTTCTCGGTCACGTCCGAAGTGCCGTACCGAGAGGTGCAAGACTAAGCAGCCGAGTCCAGAGCCTAATCACACACATCACCTACACACACTCACACGCATACACACACGTACGACATATATATATATATATATATAGTATATAAAGTTATATATATATATTATACATTTATATGCATATTTACTATAATTCTTAAGACTTTTTAATGGCATACCAACCAAGCAACACATACACACACACACATCCATGAACTCTATATGTATGGTATATATGTATGTGTTTAAGCGTATCTTAACAATTCTCTGAATCCAGCAACAAAAATAAGAAAAAAAAGTAAGAAAGAAAAACGAAACACGAAATTCGGGAAGAACTAAATTTTATATTTTACACGCAAAACTATTTTATAATTTATATATATATATATATACCTAACTGTATGTACTATGGAAATAGAAAGTATTTAACTAGTTTTGTAAGCTTACGGGGTCGAGATAACGATGATAAAAAGAAGATACCGAAGATACCAAGAAGTCAAGTAGGAAGGAAATTGATGGCAACTCTATTGAATTTCAAATCGAATACAGCTATACAATTTAAACGCTACTTTAATCGGTGCTTAGGTTTTTTGTATAAACAATCCAATCCAATCCAATCTACAATCTAGACAACTCTTTGATCTAAGCCTCCTCCCTCTGCTGAATAGTTTTTCTTCTGATACTTTCCACACAAAAGAAACACACACACACACGAGACGACTATCTTACAACTAAGCCAAGTATTATTTAAATCAATCGGAATCCGAATCAAACTTTAATGTATTTCGAATTGTTGCTAATGAGAAACTCTCCAATGATGGCATTTACTTATAAGGTGGCACCGCGCCCACGCCGCGTCTTCTACTTCCATGTCCAGAAATCTAGATGGAAATATGAAAAAATTCATTTGCGAAAATTGCATTTTGTACAAATCATTGAAAAACAAAACACAAAGAGATAAGAGAGAGAAAGCATTTCACGTTTCGTTGTTAGCAATTGAACCAATGAATGTTTATAGTACACTTAAGTTTATGCCAAAATTATTGTTTATACCTTATACTTTGTTCGTATACTTAAGCACAACAAGCACACACAATTGGGCACTGTCCATGTAGTCTAGATATATCTCTATTGATGTACAACCTGCAGCGTTGGCCCGCATTTAGTTCCTCTCCACACCTGCTGTTCCTTGCGTGTGCAGCCCAAATCAATAGCCCGACTCAAGCCATACGGATAAACTGCTATCTTCAGGGTTTCAAATGCTAAATATCATACGATAATGATTCGAACCGATCAATTGTATCAAGCAATCAACCAGAGACCACACTTAAATCAACTCTCACACACATACACACCTATCTTAGCTTCACACGAGACATCGATTGAGAGGAGACTTTATTTAATTTATTTGATTTTTGTTATAGTTTTTAGTTTGTCGTTCATCGATATAGTACATATAGCATATACATATATATATTGTGTTGGCCATTGTGTGCACATTCTGTAGCATAAAACCAAAGTTTAGCATTTCGTATTGAGATCTATGTATTTGTAAAGAACATTTATACGGCGGCATATAAACAAACACACACCACACACACACACAGAGAGATCAGTTTATATAGGATAACCAGGCTAAAACTAAAATGAGGACAACAAACCCAATCATTGTAAGAAAATGGCATTCAACGTATCGGAATCACAACGGAATCATTGCAAATAATTAATTAAAAGGATATTGTTATAATTCACAGGCAAAACTGAAATTGTTTAGCGTAGTTGATGAATTTTTTGTATATAAACTTGACATATAAAGTGTAGAAATAAACGACAAATTAAATTGAATAATAATACCAAGCGGATTCTGCAAACCAGCAATGGGACACTGGCGGCGCAGGCGGCACGCAAGGCATTTAACCACAAACAAGAAGAAGAACGTAATTTCACAAACTTTTTATACAAACTGCGGCAATCAAATTGAAAGATTTACAAAATTTTTCAGCCTTTGCCTGGGTAGGCGTGTTGCATGCGCCGCCAAAGATTCTATATTGTTGCTTGATAAAACATTGAATAACAACACGATGGACAACAAGGTCCGATGAGTAATTATAGTAATAAACAGAGGAATGGAGATTGTCATGTAATACAGATAATGGTAATAATTCACAGATTCACGAAAGCAAATATGAATGGAAACTGAATTTAGCTGATGTAAAATGATAGAAATGTGTCCGTTAAGTCGGTTAGGTGTGTAATGCATAATACAAATAATAATGATAATAACTAATAAAATTGAAAGATATGTAATAACTAAATACTGGTGGTTTTAATTTGGATTTGTAAAGGTTCTTACATTTTTTAGAAAATAGGAAAAAAACGATTAGTGACGGCAAACTGAGCCAAAACTTCAGAATGTGCTATTTTAGGTCATAAAATTAAATTTTAAAGCCAAAACCTAGTATATATGCTTGGTGCCTGCAGGGGCTTGATAGCAAGGAATTTGGGATCCACTGTTCTATGTTATTTTTATTGGTACCTGTAAAGTGATGCCAGAACATAATTAAATTGAAAAACTTACCCAAATCTTGTATAATTCCAAGCAATATTTAAAACCCATATTATTTTGTTTTCGCTTTTTTGGATACCAAAAAAGTTGAATGAAATTTTGTATTTTATTGTTCCTTTCCGGGTTTAATACATGTATGTATATAGAATAATGAAATCGTTTTCGTTTAAAAATTGTTCAAAGGCAAAATTGTACATAATATGTAATTCGTTATGTTTTGTCTTGTATATGTATATATAATTAATTCAATAACTCGATTTTAATCCATGAAGTGCGCTAAAAAGTAAACGTTTCTGTGTTTTGCAAATGCACTCTGAAAGGACCGATTTTAATTCGATTTAGGTTAATTTTGCTTTATCCTTTTTGAGGGCCTTCTGACTACTGACAAATGTATTAATGTATTCATTTTCGTTCGCTAATCCGACAGAGAAGATCCTGCGCGATTTATATATCTTATTGGGGCGAATATATATGTAGGGGGATAAATGGATATCCGCCATGCATTTGGGGTAAAACAGTTCTGTATAGTTTGGGCATATCTGCTATTTTTGTTTATTGTATGTACAATAAATTCGTATTACTCTTATTTATTGTTTGGCATTCGTATTTGGACCTACGAACGTTGCTCACTAACGGATTTGATCGTAAGGCTCCATATGGCAACCACTGGTCTCGGCCACAGTCGTCCGAGGGCAAGTTAATCGAACCAATCGGCTAGTATCCTGGGCAAACTCTAGTTGAAACAGAATAACAATTGAAGTAACTAGGAATCCGGGGTGTACTCTGCAACGTTTATCATCACATTTTATACACATGGTAATATTTCAAGTTATCAATATCAATATCCAATATCAATACCAAGACTTTAAAGTATTTTCTTATGTAAGTGCGGACAACATTTTCTCTAATATACATCGAGGCATAGCCGATCACGTTTTTATACATTCATATGCAAGAGCTAAGTATACAGCAATATATATTTAGAGTCATCCATAATTAACAGGGCAAACATCGTAAGGCTAAACATTTACAAAACGCTTCCATCAACTGCTCAATGATGTCTATTATCTACCCAAAGTGGGCCCGTATCTTAACCTGGTTATTCGATTTAACAATTCATTCAACGGTTCAAAATTATATATATATATATAAATATATATATATATATAAACAATGCACCGGGCCCGTTTTCTTAATGCAGTTAATGTCATTCCTTGTGATTAAAATAAATTACAAATAAATATATATAAATTATGATAATTAAACTTTACAGAGGAAGAGTAAGGATTGAGGACAAAAATATGCTAAATGCTACCCAGACCATCCTGAAGTAGACTGAAGGTGTGGACGAAATTACTTAAATTCTTAGAAATTAAATTACCAGAGGATTTTAGAAAATAATGTCCACAATCGTGTGCTCTCCCCGCTAAACTTAAATCGTTTAAATAAAAAACTACGTTTCTACGTTTTTGTGAGGACTTTTTAGGAAATTAAGCGAAATTCGTCATGGCGTTGATCTTATTTTGACGATTTTCGCCGCATGTTCATAGAATGCCTTCGCAAAATTCGCTAAACCGTATAAAAAAAATGAATAAATATTATTATTTTGTTTTATCAAAATAAATGAATACCCAAGAATTTAAATGGTAATAATCTAATATTACTATATGAAAAAAGTATATACTAAACTTTCTTAAAAATTTTTCCTTAACTGACATCAAAGAAAACGGACGTTTAGGACGAAAAAAAAACAACAAAAAACAAAAAAACAACAAAAACCAATGGTCATCTCAGTTTTTAGGTGTGAAAATACAAAACCAAACCAACCATTTTTGACTATATTGAATTTTCGAATTCAAGATTCTCAAAACTGGTTGGTTTTAGAATTTTCACCTGAGCGGCCAGTGATTTAACTATGATATTTTAATTATTAACTTGCTGATTATTTACGATATATCGATGTGTAAATGTTGTAAGTTTTTTAGAACGTTTATTATTTATTTATGTGGGGACTACCGATTAACAGGCGTAACTTACAAAATATTAATGTATATGCATTTTTTTATATATTTATATGTAGTGTGGTAAATTGCACCTTGCTAAGTCCTACGTATTATCTTTAGAATTGCATCCTCTGGTCGTAAAGCTACAAATATTAAACGCTATTTCTCGCCTCATATGAAACTAGTCTAGGTTTGTATTTTCGTACCTATATGACCTCAGAAACCCAATATTATTAGTATTGGGGCCTCCTTCTGGCGAACACATTCGAATCGCACTTATCGGTGTTATGAACTAGATTTTTTGATTCACTTGAATCGTTGTTTCCGTTGCTTTTTGTTTATGTAACTAAATGTTCTGCATAAATAATTTTGGTGGCTAATTAAGGGGTATCAAGGTGGTCAGTTGAAAATAAGTAAAGAAACACAATGCACAAGAGAAGGTGATTGTATTGCAAAGTATTAAAATTCAGCGAACCAGCCTTTATACCCATTAATGTATCAAAAATGACAGAAGATCGAAGGGGACACTTGACACGAGGAAATTAGTTAGAAACAAAAACAAGAGACTGGATTGATTTTGTTTCTTTAGGCTTTCTTCGTGCTAAAGTGTGGCTTTGATACCCTGTAATTTCAATTTGCCATTCTTTAGGGGCCTCAATGAAAATACCGAGTGTCTAGGCTTGCAGGTTGCACTTTAAAATAAATAAGAAACCTAATAAAGCGATCTTTTGCTTGGCTTCTAAATTTATTTCAGCGCAACTTGTTAGCTTTGATACCCCGCAGTTTCCCTTATGCAGAGCATTTTCGATTCGACAATGCCGAACCAATATGATGACCTGAAGCGGATTTACATGGCGGATGAGATCTGCTGTCCCTGCTGATGCAGTTGTTGTTGCATCTGCTGGGGCGCTTGCTGCTGCTGCTGCGGCGGCTGTTGTTGCTGCTGCGGTTGTTGCTGCTGCTGCTGCGGCTGCTGTTGATATTGCTGCTGGTACGGCTGCTGCTGATATTGCTGCTGCTGCGGTGCTAGCTGCAACGGTGGCGGTGTATTGCCAATCGCTGCCGCAGCCGCCGCCGCATTCTGCTGCGTTGTGGCCTCGTTGGTCTTCAGGAAATACGTTATCAAATCGATGGGGAGCGGGAAAACAATCGTCGAGTTCTTCTCCGCGGATATGGTGTTGAGTGTCTGCCGGAAATGGGAATATTTAATATGTTGTGTTCATAATAAAATCATAAAGTAATGGTAGAAGCCACGAAATGGGTTCATACGGTTCTTATAAATATTAAAATACAATATTCAACAATTTTTTAAACCTAGTTAAGTAAACAAGCGACATCTACCGCAAATGCATATGTGCATAAGCTCATTGTCTAAAAACGCCATTTATTTTCTGCTACAACATCTTGCAACATGCATATACATATATCCTTATCCGCTACTAAAACCCCACCTGAAACAAAAAATGAATGGCTATGTCAGTGACCCACCTG
Source organism: Drosophila watanabei (assembly GCA_008042575.1). Taxonomy (NCBI): domain Eukaryota; kingdom Metazoa; phylum Arthropoda; class Insecta; order Diptera; family Drosophilidae; genus Drosophila; species Drosophila watanabei. The sequence continues at coordinate 54,044 of VNJS01017421.1, read as the reverse complement.
CAGGTAGCGCAGCTGGAGGGCGGCCGGCGAATCGCCAATCACCTCCGACGCCTCGCGTAGTGCTCGAGATGCCTTCTGCTCTCCCTCGGCGGCGATGACTTTGGCACGGGCTTCACGGGCGGCCTCTGCCTCGGCGGCCATCGCGCGTTGCAGTTGCACGGGCAGGCGCACGTCCTTGCTGTTCGGTCGATGGAGAAAATTAGATTAGCCAGGGGGGAGTTGGGATGGATAGGGCAGATAGCGGAAATACCCGTAATTCGAAGCTAACACCATTTTTATTCTCAAAAAGTTCTGACTCACTGAGAGAAAATAACAACACACCAGTGGATAGTGAAGTTCAAGAATTGGGTTTTAGAGAAACAGATACTAAACCAACCTTTCTTTTATTAATATTTAAATTTAATTTTAGAACAATTATATTCATGATAAATTTATACGAAGGAGTTAAATGATACGATATATGGCTAGAGCCAGTTGGGAATTATAGTGCAATACTGACGAAACATATTCTCTGGGCTTTTTCCTAAGCAATAGGTTGATGATACAGGACACTACACAATGTCTGTTTCATGTCTTTAACTAGCTCTTTGATGTTCTATTTAAGCATTTTCCCATGAATTATTTTAACAAACCAATTTTCTTCAAGTGTTCTTTGCAATTTCCATATTAAATTGTCTGCCATCAGACCGAAATGTGCGAAGCGCTTGCTAATGTGCCTCGCAGCTCGTCGTAATGACGCATCTTTAATTCGGCCGATTCGCGGTCTCAGCCAGTATTTTTCACAACCAACGTAGCGTGGTGTTTAATTTATCAACAAAATATATATATTTATAATGTCCTATTTGTCTAAAATTTCAAGCGAATATTATATGGTGAACAATTTCTCACATCATTTTATTGGCCATTTAAGAATGTTGTTAAACTCCTGATCAATTTTCATAACACATCCCAGGGAGCCAGGGCAATAATGCCGGCGAAATGAAGGAAGGCAGATGCAGTAATGAAAAATTCAACAACTGCCATAAAATGAAACCGGTCAAGTTTGTGCGGGTTGTTGTGGGGAAATGGGAGTTGGTAAAAAGGTAGTAACACCAGCCGCCGCAGCAGCATAACCACAACAACAACCGTCAACGCGTCAAGTTGTTGCAGCTGTTTTAACATGGCCAACACCAGCCACTGTTACCAGCCGCCATATTTGTTGCCCACTTGGAAAAAAAAGCGACTCTCAATCTGAATTGCGAAGTTATTCAATAGGGAAATAGCTCTATTTCCTCCACTAAATAAAATTTAAACAGAAATAAAGTAAGATTTAAACTTTGATTTAGAAAATTAGTTTTATAAACTCAAAACAAATTATAGAAATTGCATAAAAATCCAACAAATTCCCCTTTATATAGCTCTCACTAATTGTTTCCTGTGCATATGTAAGCATTTGACGTGCCAACGTCACACTTGGCGCAGCGAAACTGAAGCTGACAAAGTAGTAGCCACTTGCCCCCTGTGAGCGGCATATAATAAATTACAACAACGGGCCCGCTCGGTGACAGGACAGACAAAGAACAGCAGCCCACTCCCACACACCCTCACACACACTTCTGGCCATCATCCAGCGTTATTGTTATTGTTGTGTGATAAATGCCCAGGAAAAATGGTAGAACAAATAGGCGACAACCGACTCTACTGATGTGGCCTTCCTTGTCGCGGCTATGACAATGTTTGCTACGGGGCTACGTTCTGCCAGCAGCCAATTTAGATGTTATATATGCTGGCAAAAACTCAAGTCTCTGGTGAGTTTAGTAGTCAGCAGAAAAAGGGGGAGCACCACCTGGTGGTTTTGTCATAACGCAATTAGAAACTTTGGCAACTGGCGATGAATACTTGATTTTTCACCCGTACACCTTAGAGGTAAATGGAATTTGAAAGGATATTGCGGTGCCAAAAGCTAAATAAATAAGTTGGCAACAAATTTAGTCTCTGGAGGAAAGTGTCAGCAGAAATTTGAAATAGTTTAAAGGGTACTTTTGAATTTTTTGGTATATAAAAAACACTTGAGCAAACAGAAATTGTAGCTATGGCAAAGTATTAGTAATAAATTTAATGGGATTATTTTTAAATATATCTTTAACACAATATATTTATCTAAGAGAGTAGCTTTAGAAACCCAATTTACAATCACATAAATCTCAGATCCCTTAAACATCTTTACACTCTCCTAAATCACGGTTCCTTGAACCTAATCCCAGCCCTTAAAGAAATCACATCACCAGCAGCCGTAAAGCCAGAGCTTTCAGCATCCTTTAGAGCATATCATCAACTTCGACTGTAGTCGAGGCAAACCGTTTATAAAATTACTTTTATAGCTTGACATAGAAACTTTTCCAGGTTGCCACTGCAACTGAGTGTGCTGCAGAGGGGGTTAAAAAAGCTGTGCTACTTACATTTCAACACGTTCAACTTTGATGCCCCAGGCATCGGTGGCTTCGTCGAGTTGAACCTGTTTATGATTGGACGCCAGGTGGTTGCGGTGTAGGTGATGGTTGGAGGTGGATTCGTTGGTTGGTTGGTAGTTCGGTCGGTCGGTTGGTGGATGAGCCGTGTGAGAAATAGCAGTAAAAATACATTAGTTTTTGTTTACACGCGTTTTTCAGGTCGTTAACAGTTTTGTTTTTCAGTTTTTTCCTTTTATATCCCACCCTCGCTCCCCCTAGCTCCGCGTGGCCACATTGTGTTTGTGGGTCGCACAGCATCCTTGAAATGAGAAACTAAAAATGCAGCACTTGGCGGAGGGAGCCCTGGCAACTTGGCATTTTTCACATGTGCGCTTCGACGTGCCACCACAGCAGTTGCCGCCTGATGCTGCTTGAGATTTTCGCCTGATTTTGAACTATTTTTCATATGGCATGAAGAATAAATAAATAAAACGACGACCGCCGTTGCCAGGCTTGCCTCTAGAATTTGGGTTAAGTTGGCAGCTGCTAAGATATGCGGCTCGCAACTTCGCCACCACTCCTCCCCGGCCGCCTATTTTCAATTTTGTGCAATGAAAAAGCACTTTGGCTCCGAGATTATTCTCATGCCAGGCACGGGCACGGGCACGGGCGGACGCTGACTTTGGCAGCTGCTAAATTTCGCAATTAATATTTTCCTGCCGCTGGTGGAGTTTCACCGCAAAACTTTAAGGTTTATGCTGCATAATTAGGAGCAGCGACTTAAATGTCATCTGTCAGCAGAAGGAACTGGCAAAGTAGCTGCCTGGCTGCATTCATTTTACAGCGAGATTGTGCACTGCGGGAAGTATTTTTAAAAACTCTAAAAAAGAGTTTGAAATATTGTCTTTACGGTGAGAAATCCTACTATTTGAAGGAGGTTATAATATCCAATTACTTTGACTGAATTATTTGAGATATTCTTAAGTTTAAAGACATTTTATTCTTCAAGAAAAAGTCATACATCTTGGAAAGAATCTTAAGAAATATTTATCCTGCATATCTAAATAAATATTTAAGTCTCACCACGTTTTTTACTACATTTTAAGGCACTTTTAATTTCAAAAATCAGTTAGAAATTAATTTTAAGATAGGAAACTTCTACTTTCTCAAGGATATGAGGGTCTTTATTAAATTGAAGAATATTTTATTTGAAAAGACTAGACCCTATTTATAAAAACATTAAGAATATTGGCTCTTGAAGCTAAAAAAGGCCAAAAGAGAATTTCTATTTCCCAGTAAATTTTCCTTTTAACAAATTAATTTCTCTGTGTACATTTCAATTGTGTGTGTGTGTGTGTGTGTGCGTGTGTCTGTGGCAAAGGCAACTAAGTAAATTAGAGGAAGAGCAGCTCGATGGAGTCGCTGGAGCCGGAGCTCCTTGTCCCAGGCCGGGGCCAACTGGCAACTGGCAACTACTGTCAACCGGTTTGAACTCACCTGCATTGTGCCGGAAATCGTCATACGCTCGCTGAGTATCTCATGCAAATGCCGAGTTCCCATTGTGTTTCGTAGAGTAGTCTGTGCCAGTAGTCTGGTCGAATGGTGGGCATTCTCCACGTTCGCTATAGAGACCGTTGCATTTGATACGCGATAGTAAACCACTGCATCCACCGAAACCGTAACGCTATCCTTTGTGAGAACCTACAAGATGCAGTGGGGTATTTTTTCTTTGGTTTTTTGGGGACACTTTGCTTGCTTTCTCTATTGTTCCTGCTATTGTTGTAGTTGGTCTGTAGTTATTTTTATATATGTTTTATAAATTCGCTTGTTATTGTTGCCGACAAAACGAATACAGACGTAAACAGTGAGACAGAGAGAGAGATGTGCGTATATACAAATAGACGCGCATTGAAAAATTTGCAATTCGTACACGAGTATATATACACATGTGGGTGGCACTGTTACTGGTACTGGTTCTATGGCACTATGGTGATAAGCTAAACATTTGTATCTGTATCTGTATCTGTATCGGTGGCCGTGCTGTGCTGTGCTGTGCACTTCATAGCCCAGAGATAGAGAGATAGAGAGGGTATAATGCGAATGCACTTGACTTGAACGGCGTTCGCTCGCTGTTCGCTGCTCGCTGGCCTCTTGGCCGGGTCGGGTCGCTATTCTCTAATAGAACTAAGTGCAGGGAGTGCAAAAACTTTTGCCTCAGACCTCGGGACAGAAAGACAGAGAGACGCACACACACAAAGGCTGGGCTTCTTCCATTTTGATTATTGCATCTGTGACTGTGACTGTGCGTTTTTGCATTTGCATTTGCATTTGAATTTTTAGCTCTAGCATCCGCGTGTGTGTGTGTGTGCGTTGTGCACATCCCAAAGTCCCAAAGTCTTTTAGCATTGTTTTGCATTCAGCGAACTTTATCCGGGGGAGACAGCGAGAGTTATATCCCAACCAGCAATTTGGGCTCGAGAGGGATCCGATCATCTGCGCTAAAGCGATTCGTGGAGCAAAACCCAAGAGCTTGGAGGTTACAGTGTATAAGTTATAGTACAGATAGGGGTTGGAGAGAAATATAGAGACAGAGCGAGTTACGAGTGGGGGCACAAATTATACAAGTACACGTGTAAGAGTCTCAAATTATAAGCCGAAAAAGTAGGAAACTCAAGAGCGAATCAAACCAAACAACCAAGAGGCATTAAATCGTTTGTAGGATATGTCTTATATATATATATATATTCTAGTGGCGGGTTAAGGGGGGGGTAGAGAGACAGATGTGGCGGGGGCGTGGGCGGTTTATGTACACGTTCGGTCTCGGGATTACTCCCATCCACACCGCAAGTTTACTGGGCCTGCCCCATTGGTGTCAGCAGCCTCGGTCCATGATGTTGCCCAAATCGAATTCTCAAATTTTTATTTTATTTTTCACTGCCTTTGCCGTTGCCATTGCCATTGCCTTGCCTTGCCTTGGCTTGGCCACAGGCCCTGCTCGCATAAGTTGGCTTAACTTATGCCAAACTATCCCGCACAAGTGCATGTATATACATTCGGCAGAAAGTTGCTCCCTCGCCCTGCCCAAACATTGTTCGGCGCAGTCTAGACCACTTTTTACGGGCCCTACAAAAGCTGCTGGAGCTCTGTGGTGTCAATGTTGTTTAGTGTCATCGTTTCCACTCGGCCAGTTTCGAGGGTTTTACCATCATCATCTCAGCCTCTGTGTGGGCGAACTTTTCGGAGGCATTGCAAATCTCTAGCATTTTAGCATGAGAATCAACTGAAATGTGAGCAGCAACTGGAGAAGCTGGCACGGAAGTGTTTCTCTAAATCCAGTTATTTAAATTTATAGAGTAAAATCTTGTCTGGATTTTTCTGTTTATTTTATAATAATTCCAAGTAGAGCTTCTTGATAAGCTTGCTTATATTTGTGGAGGTATTTATGAAAATACACTTTGGACAGTAAGTAATGATACTAATAGTAGTTTTTCTTACGTTAAATTTAATCTTTCAGAAGTGGAAAGACTAGGATAAAAAGCTTAATAAAGCTTATTATTAGGGCTTTTCTAGAGACGTATTTGAAATCAAATTAAACATATTTTTAATAATTTTATTTTTTATATTAAAAATAAAATTAATAAATTTTGTTTATACAAAAGAAGCTTCATAATTTTATTGATTTTTTGTTCCCTATCCTAATTCAAGTATTTAAAAAATACACACCACAGTGCGTATACTTGATATTTCAAGTCATAAGACCAGAAGTTAGCTCAAATTTGTAATCTACCTTGTCTTGTTCTACTTTTCCTGGATCTTCTTATTTTACTAATAAAATATTAACCTCTTTTGATGTGCTTGAGCTGGCACTAAACCATAAAGCTGCTTTTTTTTATTCCGGGGCAACAGTGCGTATGATTACTTTTTGAGGGAAACCTTTGAACCGTTGCGATTTGTGGCCTCCATAACGACTGACTGATGGCTGGATTGTTCAATTTAGCTAAAACAAATAATCGACAAATTCAATTGCATTGCATTGTGTGTGTGCTCTGCTCTATGGAAATGCATCATCAAGGACCTTCGCTCTGCATACCTTGGCATAATCATGCACGACTCGACAACTCACTTCATTATGAAAGTCGGGCGAGCATGGACAGAGCCCTAAATCAATTTGGCTAGAACAATGGCTTATTATTTCCCAACAATAGTTGCTAGGGCGGGGGGGTTTGTGGGTGGCATTTGGGTGGTGGGCGGTGGTATTGTTCTGCGCGTGTGTGTGTGTGTGTGTGTAGTTGTCTGTAGTGGAGTGGAGTGAGTTGGGTTCTGGATAAGTCTTGCTTGTTCATTGCATTTTACAGTCTGAATCGAGGAAATATAGCATTGAATGAGCATGGCAACGGGTCAATAGAAACGTTCAGGAATCAATGATGAAATCATAGAAGTGGAAGCTGGAAGTGGAGGTGGCTGTGGCGTAGGTGGAAGTGGAGGTGGAGGTGAATGAAATGAAAATTCCAAACGAAAGTTCATACACACTGTATATTTATACACTGTAACGCCTAAACTAATGAGTTTTCAATTAAACATAATTAGGTTACTTATTACAATTTGCACAGTTGATGCTGGGAATGTGTCAGCACTTGGATCAACGATATTGGTTTCAACTGAAAATATCTTTGATATTGGTATTGGTATTTTGTAATTATTAGTTAGAGTGACAGAGAGAGATAGAGGCAGAGAGACATAGAAAGAGTCAGAGTGAGAGTTTTATATATATAAATAAAGAGAGAGAGAGAGACAGAGTCTTTGGGCCCTCACTCATCTGGTCTGGTTTTTTGTCATGGTTTTTTTCACATCTCCGAAGCTATGGACTATATACCGTATCTATGGGGCAACTACTGATGCTGTGATGCTGGGACTAGCTATCGCTATAGCTCTAGCACTTGCTACTATACATCATTACAGTTATACGTTAGTTACAATTACAGAGTTACGGATCTAACGCGTTCGCCTTTAGCTTTACTCGTATTAGTCTAATGCTCTCGCTTTTAACTTGGCTTTTTGCGGCCTGCATGCGTGCAGGAGTTGAGTTGAGATTGAGGTTGAGTTGAATTTTGTTACCACGTTTTAACAGCCTAAACCACGCAAAACACACATAGATGAACTCGACATGGGTTGCTTTTGCTCATTTCGTTTGCTCAGATCGGCACAGCGATATATGTGCATACATATTCGCCGTGGTGCGGATATATATATCGCATATATGCAATGTGCTTTCTTGCTTGCTTTCTTTTTGCTTTGCTTTCTTTTTTTGGGGGGAGTGCGTCCTTTTTTGTCGCTCGTGCTCAAACAAATCAAATTGTAACGTTTAATTAGTTTAGTTAGTTGTACACAATACATTACAATAATTGTTGTTGTTCTTCTTTTTTTTGGGGGGTTGGTGGGGGGTGGTTTTGGCGATATGTTTTTGTTTAACAAAAACTAAAAGCGTGTGAACTAAACGACAATGTTAGACGATGTTTGTGTGTATGTCTGTGTGTGCTTTGAGTGAGTGTGTGTCTGAGAGTGGCGGTGGTGTTATTGATTCTCTGATTTTTTATGCATTAGTTTTGGCTTTTGTTTCCGTTTTCCAGTACTTAAGTTAGACCAACATTGGATAAACATTATCTGTTGCTTGTGTTTGTTTTCGGTTTTGGTTTTGTTTTGTATTTTCTTTGGTTGTTTTATTTTTCGTTAAAGACAGTTAGAAAGCTTTTTAGAATAGACATTTATGGAAATATATATTTAGCATGCTCTCAAAAATTATTTGAACGCTTAACCGAGGGGGGAGAGTGGGGGTTTTTATATCAAATAAGTGCATTTCGGTATATTTTCTATATTGTTTTTTTTTTTTTTTATATTATTGTTGGTGTGAGGGTTTTTGCTTTGGTTTTTCTGTTTTTGGTTCCGGTTTCTTTTGTTTTATATATGGAAAAACAAACTGTTTTGCTAAACAAAACTTACATAGCTCAAAAACAAAATCAATATATATGTTGGTATATATATATAGAGAGAGAGAGATAGAGACAGAGAGAGGTAGTACATATATATAAATAGAGTTACATATATATAGAGCGTGGGTTAGATAGACAGTCAGATAGAGACAGAGACATAGAGATAGTTAGAGAGAGAGAGATAGACGGTGGGAGAGATCAGTTTTTGGTGGCTGCTTAGCAGGAGAGTGAGCAAGACAGTCATGGACAGCGAGAGAGAGAGAGAGAGAGATAGATAGTCTGATTATAAGTTAATTTTCGGTTTTTGGTAGCTTGTGTGGGATTTTTGGGGAGTGCATTGAATGGAATTTTCTCTTGGGGGTTCCACTTGCATTTCTGTTGCATACTTTTAAGCTACGCAAGACCATGGGTTTTTTATTTGTTAATTTTGATTGTGTGCGTGTATCTGTGTGAAGTTCTTGGTGGTGTGAGTGCTGCACCCTGTGTTCAGTGAACAAACATTTGACATTCATTTCCTCATCACAGATAGAGACAGACATGAAGTGACATATAGAGATAGAGATAGAGAGAGAGAGAGAGACAGCGATATAGAGGGTGAAGAAAAGGGAGGGCTGTGTGCGTGTGTTTCTGAGTGAGAGAGAGAGAGCCAATGCGTAATGCGTACAGTTCTTTAGTGGTTTTGCCCCGCCCCCGCCCACCAATTTGATATATTTTTTATTTATTAATTTTCTATTTTTTATGTGATGCTCGGCTGAACACAGAGAGCGAGACAGATAGATAGATAGACAGAGAGAGATAGAATTTTCAGTTGATATGCATTCTTTCACTTTTGCTTTGATATTTGACTGTATTTTTTTTTCTTTTTTTGGGTTTTTGTTTCATTTCTAATTGCAAGAGAGACAATCAGAGCTTTAACTATGCAAATTGTAATAACTGGAAGTTAATGTTCAAAAGACATCAAGAACTAAATACGATTACGATAACGATTACGATACGATACGATATTCAAAATGAAATGCTCGAACAAACTCAACTCGATTCAACTCAAAAAATAAACGAAAAAGGAAATCAAAGATGAAAGTGAAACGAAATGATGCGCCAAAAAATCGCATTTCGTATGCACTTTAAGGGAGATTTTGTTCGGGCGATAAATGTGTGTGTGTAGAGTCTGAGATTGTGTGTAGTTGCTGTGTGTGTGTGTGTGTGTGAATAATAACAACGTCAACGAGAAGATGACTGAGCGGGCTTTGCTTTTTTTTTTGTGTTCATCCGAGGGCATTGCCGCAGTGGCCTTCATGCGATTTACACAAAAAACCGAACAAACTCAAATGGAACACGAAAATGCTGGCGGAATTCGCAGATATACAAAAAAAAAGTGGAAAAAAACAGAGGAGAAAAATATATATGAAGGGGGTTATACAGAAACTGAATATAACTGTTTTTTGGCTTTTCGCTTTGCTGTTAGTGTGTGTGTGTATGTCCTGTGTGTATGAGTTTGCTCCACGTGACGTCAGCAAGATGGTGGTAAAAAGGCTGGAAAGGCCAGCGGATTGAAATCGAACCATCGTTACACCATTACTTCTATCTTAAATTCACTTTTGCCATCGCTTTTCATTCCATATTTCATTTAAGTCTGCCAAGCGAACAATGAAATATGTACAGGTAAAAATGTACAGGTAAAAATGAGAAATGTGAGGGGGTTATCCTGGGGGGTTGATTGCGATAAAAGATCAAGTAAGCGAACTAAAGGCTTGTCCGGAGAAAATTCCCAAAAATAAATGGAGCGCGTATCTTGATGAGTGTGCGTGTGTGTGGAAAGGTGAGGCTGGTGTGTATGTACGCATGTATGTATGTAGGCTGCATCTGTGAGTAGTGGTTGAGTGCACACCAATGGCAATAATAATAAAAATCTGCAACATTGTTCAACTTTCAATACGACAACAAGTACCATACAAAGTATTTAAAATATATATAGAGGTTGTATATATGTATGCTTGATATATAGGATACAACAAAGTCTACCAACAACAACAACAACAACAACGAGAGGAGGAGTATAGAGAGAGCAATTGATTCAGTGTGTGTTTGAGTGTCTTATGATGTGTGTAATGCGTAGGAGAGTGTGAGAGCGGTTGTGTTGTAGGAACCGCTATTAAATAAACCAAAATGAAGCCTCTCAGGAATAATGGAGTTTCAAAATTAAATGGACTTCTGAGAGGATTATTGTATTGTACAATTTTTAATGCTGCTGCTTTTTCTTTTAGGTATTGAAAAATTCAGTTTGAAAGCTAATTGTTTTTAAAAGTAACCGTATTCTGCAAGAAGTATGTCGTTTTTGTCTTGGAAAGTTTTTTTTTTTATATTTTGCTCTGTTGTCAAGACGCTAGATATCCAATTAATTAAAAAATAAAATAAACAAATTTTGTATTTTACCAAATATATTATTTTAAGGTTAAAATTTTGTTTTTTTGTTTATTATTACTTAAAAACCAAACTTTTTATCTTCATTCAATATAATTTTTAAAGGTTTCTGATTTAGTTCTTAAAAGTGTTTTCTTATTTATTTTTGTGAACCACATAGTATAAAATTTAGGTTGTAAACAAATCATTTTGTATAGTGTATGAGGAGACTTAGTTTTAAATTAGCATAGTTTTTATTTAACGCTTTTAATTTTGTTGTTGATGATGCTGTTTTCTTTTGTTGGTGGTTTTAGAAAGCAGGTTCTTGGCTGGATTGTTTTTAATGGGGAAAAGGAGATAGTTATGTTAAGAGATAGTCATAGACATAGATAAACGAGTACATAGAGAGAGCAGGAAGACACACAGATAGAGATAGATAGTTAGACAGACAGAGAAAGAGACAGCAAGAAAGGCTGCTGCAGGAAGAAACACGGTTACGCAGAAAGAAAAGAAAACCGAAACCGTTAAGAAAAGAAAAGGCGAGAAACAACGAAGGGGAACCAGAAAATAGAAACCAAAAGTAAACACCGTGACATGCGACGACAACAACAAGAACAACAGGAACAACCAGAGTGGGGAGAAAGAGCTCAACAGAAACAAAAAAAAAACTGAAAGAAAAAGAAAGAGGGGGCGGGGTACAAGTCAAAGAAAGAGAAACGAAGAAACAGAAAGAAAACGTTGCGTATGCGTAATTCACGCTCCAGTTGCGTGTCCTGTGGCCGTGTGTCTGTGTGAGTGTGTTCCTGTTCATGTCAGGGTTTTGGATACACAGAGAAAAACATTAATACTATTCAGGATACTCTTAATTTAAAAATATTTAATATGGTGGTTGTAATAATCTTAATTCGAGTTTTTATTTAAGATTATTTTTTTAAAGTTTAAATTGTTTTTTATAAAACATTTTTTTTTAATAAATATCACAATATAAAAAAATTTAATTTTTTATTTTTAAGGAGCATCATTTATAACAATAAAAAACAAATTCAACGGCAACACTGCCGCTAGTGCTCGATATTTTCCTTTAATTTTAAAATTTCAGTCTAAACAGATAAATAAATCAAAAACCCAACTAAAAATCCACTATGTATACAGAAAACTACTCTGATTTTTGTGTTAAGGTAAAGGACCTTTTAAAGAACTTTCTAGCTCTGCGATTCCATTTGAATGTAAACACAAAATTTAGCTATCTGCGGCCGAGAAGTTCAACGTTATTTAAAGATTTATGCCATGAATAAATTATTCTTAAATCACGAATTTTTGCTCCTTGAATTTTTAATTTTTTCTCCGTGCATGTGTGCGGTTGGTGTGCATGTGGGGGTGTCCTGTCAGCAGAATCAACACACAACAACTCGGATTTTCCGGCAATGTTCAGCGAAGCTTCTCTGGCGGATTCCGCCAACAGGACCAAAAAAACCTGTGCCTGTCTGTGTCTGCGGGTGTGTGTATCTGTGTGTGTTTCTGTATCTTTTTTTTGACTAACTCGAAACAGAAAATGCAACTGAAAAATACACATATACATATATATCTATAGATATAGATATGTGTACATCTGGTTAACAAACGTGTTGGCTGGAATAACTTGTGGCAAAAGCTAAAAGTTTAATTGGTTTCTGCTTTACTTGGCATCGTTTTTGGTTTCTTTTTTTTTTTCTTTTTTAAAGTTTTGTCATGTGTGAGGGGGACTTTTTGAAGTACATAAACTAAACGAATTTCGCATTCTTACTGCTCCGCTGGGCAGCAAAAACACACTGATAGTAACAACAACAACAATATCGAAGAAAAGGCAGCAGCAGTAGCGGCAGCTGTGACTGCAGCCGCTCTGCTTGGCCCTGCTCTCCAGCCGGAACTGGGCACCGGAAGTGGCACCGGAACCGGGGCCGGAACTTACCTCCTGCGGTGGCACATCGTAGGTTCGGGTACGCAAGTCCACGCGGGCATAGGAGTCGATGCAGGGCAGGATGAAGAAGATACCTGTAATTACGGCCAAGATGCATTACACTCTCGTTATGGTATACAGCGAAAGAAACACTAGTCAGCAAGGGTTTTGTTTCTTAACAAATTTTAACAGAAACAAAAATTTGAAGTCGATAATGTCTCGATATTCGGCGTAATAAATTAAAAAATCGATATTTTAAAGTTGCAATACATCCATATTTAGTTTGATTTATTCGATATGCACCAAATTTAATTGCTTAAATCAAATTCATATGATTTATTGATAGTATTGATTTTTTAAAATTTAAATAATATATTTTTAGTTATTTCGTTCGTCGACCAATAAACCGCTTTTATATTTAGATATCACATACAATTTTTTGATATATTATGCAGGATTTTGTATGCTAGTTCTGCTCTCCATTGCTCTGCTCAAATAATTCTCTTCAATAACTTGTACAAAACATTATGAATTAAAAGTGACACACACAGATAATAATTCCATATAAAATTTTCTAAATGCTCAGTTTGCTCAGTCCTAAGTTTTGTAGGCTAGTGTTCTCTGACTGTGTCAGAACTTCGCCTCGATTTGCCTAATCTCTTCCTCCCTGGGAATGGGAGCGCAAAAGCAGAGCACACGGACACTGAGGCACTGGGGCCGCCCTTAGAGTCGCTAATTTGGAGCAAGTGCAGCAATTAACACAAATTCTTGTCGCCAGCAAGCGGCACTAAAATTTGCATAGAATCGTTACCCTGCTGCTCGCCTGCACCTGCACTTGCACCTGCACCTGCAACTGTCGCTTAGGCACTGAGTACTCACCTGGGCCCTTGGCACCGCCCTGCATGAGTCGACCCAAACGGAAGATAACCGCGCGCTCGTACTCCTGCACCACCTGGAAAATGTGGCACGTGAGTGAAATGTTCGTGAAATGAAATTGAAACTCGAAGGATTACAGGAAAAAGGTGGAGCTTATAAAATTAAAAAATACCCTGCAAAGGATAACACGGTTCGTTATAGGTCAGTTGGGTACTTAAAAAAACCTATTTTAAAAAAGCATTCTTTAAGAAAAATTAAACAATAAACAAATGATGAAATTATTGTTTAATAAAAACATTTACTAGCTTTATCTAAGTCTGACATAAAATATTATTAAAATAATAAAATCAATATATTTGATTATATAAAAATACAAATTAAACATCAAATATTGATAAATATTAAATCTTTTAAATTAACCAATTCTAAAAATTTTCATTATTATTATTATTATATATATAACTAAAAATAAAAAAAAAATAAAAGCAGCTTGCATTTATAAATTAGTTTTGATTCGCTCGTTTATTTTTATCTAGAGCTCTTCATAATAATTGTTAATCTAGAACTAATTTCAGAGAGGTGGAATAATGATAATAATTAACAATCAATTAGTTCAATGCTTACCTTGAAGCAAACGAAGAGACTGAATGGTAACGTCATTATCACAAGTGCCACGGATAGAAATATTAGCAATTTGCCGCATGTTGATGCCTTATCGCTGATTTCCTCGTCCGCTGCGAGAGAACGTGGCGAGAAAACGGAAAATGACTTATAGATACATATAGCGTGGCTGGATGGAATCAAGTGCTCAAAGCAAATGCTGCAAATTAAGGCTTAAGCTATAAATTCGTTCGTATTTTACTCGCTTTCCTCTTGCACAGCCTGTAACATGAATAATGCGCGGAGCGTTGGCTTTGGCACCAAGGAGAAAAAATACAGAAAAAAATATCTTAAACGAAAGACCTCCGTTTGGCGCATACAAAAATCGCAGACAGAATGTCGGAGCAAAAAAAAAAAAAATAAGAAAATTACTGCTGAGCCGGAAAAAATGCGACAAAAACGGAGTGGGCATTCTTCATTACGAAACTCGAATTTTTCCTTAAAGTTTAGCCAAAAATTGAAGTTGCTGCCAGAGAGAATAAGAGAGTGATGTGGGCAACAAGTCGCCCATTTCTGCTTATTGATACTTGAGACGCGCCATCATTTCGATGGCCTCGTAAAAGTCAAAACGTTGGTCCTTTCGGGAGCCTGGAAAAATCTGTAGCATTCTTAGGTGCGCTCACCGAACAACGAAAGAAATATTTGGAAAAATACGGTTACATTTATAGAGAGAGATACAAGCAAACAAGGAGTGTGCATATTTAACTGAAATATCTTAGCAAATACTCGTAGATAGATATAGTTGATAGATAGTACAGAAGAAATATAGGCATAGTTATAGTTTATAGTTTAATCATGTAACGAGTAAAAAAGTAGCTTTGTGTTGTATCTGTTTCTGTTTCTGTTTCTGTATCGTTTTTGATTTTGGCTGTGGGATGTGGGGATCTTTTTCTGGTTTTGACAAAGGGTTTCTGTTCCAAATTGGTGCGACTTACAATAGAGAAATCCATGTGAATGTTTTGCTTGTGTATCTGCAAGAATACGATAAATCGAATAACAGAGAGAAATTAATCGGGAATGCATATTGGCTCAATCATGGGGTTGTCTGGGAGCTGGTTCTTGTGTTTGTTTTAATCCTGCGATCCTTGCCATGCAGTTCTTTTTGGGGTTTACATTTTTTTTTCTGGGTTAATAACATGCTTGAACGAACTACGAAACTGAAAACGGAAAACTGTCAACTGAAACTAACTATAACTACACAACCGAAGGCGAAATCATAAATTATTCATGCAACACATTTAAATGCTGTTTACGCGTTTGTTGTTTGTCTGCCTTGTGGCATTCGGTGTTCGGTTTTTGGACTTCCCGACTGCTGCTGGCTTTTTCCGCTTTTCGGTTCGTTGCCAGCTGCAACGGCAACTGCTGGCAATTAGCGGCACAGTTTGATTTCAGTTTCAATTACAGTTCATTGAAAAGTTGCCACAATGCCAACACCCAGCAACGGCGACGTCAGCAAAGTGTTTTTAACGAGCTCTCACCCGCACACTCTGAACACTCGGTACACTCCACACACACACCCCGCACACTCGCACACACTCTCACAGACACAACATGAAAGGCGACACTGGAAAAAGGAAAACTTTGATGGGCGAATCCTGGCTGGATCCTGGCTAAGCCAACAAGCTGCCAAACATTCAAGGAGCCTTAAGGCTCCCGCCACCTACCTCCTACCTCCTGCCACCTGCTATCCTGCCACCTTCCCCTGCCTTCCCTCCTCCTTGGACGCAGCAAACTTTTATTGAAATTGATTTCGAAATAATTGCGATTTGAATGTGCCGGGGCGAAATCCTAAAGCGGAGCACAGGACTTGGTCGAGATGAAAGGCTTTCTGGATTTGCCAGCAACGCTTCGGTGCTGCTGACCGCAGATCTAATAGATTTATAGCTAAATTGCTCCCATAAAAATGATCAAAGATAGCAAAATGGGACACAGCTCAAAATGTAATTAGGTGTTAGGGGTTTTTTTTTGCAACCTTAATTGCCTTGGCTTAAGCCGGGGCTTTTTTTTGGGCAGAATTTAAATCAAATTGAATGTAAGACAATTTAAAACTCTTTAAAGGTAACGATGGGAATTTTATATAGAAAATGCTCTTGATATCTGTAGCAATTTTACTTCTTTTTCAAAAGTTATTCCCAAAGTATTCTAGGTAAGAGTTTTCTTTTGCATACTTTTAAACTTGCTAAGAAGAGGTTTAAAATCCATAGAGACTTTTCTGTTGGTTAAAAATAAATAAACTCTAAATAAAAACCATTTAACAAACGTATATTCTGATTATATCGTTATCTAAGGTTTTATTTAACCTTCAAAAATCATCATAAAGAGCTTAAGTGTTTCATTTAAACTATAAAATTGCTTTGCTTCCTCCTGATAAGGTCACAAACATAAACTTTAGCATACGAATTTCGTCACAACAGAAAATGTCATGACAACTTTAATAGCTTTGCCCGAAGCTTTCCCGATGCCAGGAAAAGTATGGAAAATATCCATAACTGTGCACGGGGCGTAATAAAAAGCTGAAAACAAGCTAATAATTGCTGTTTTTAATAGCTTTTACAGCGAAAAGGTGGCCATTTCGATAAACAAAGTCTAAAACACGGTCAACTTTCGCAGCATGGTTATCTGTAACCCAATTGATCGCTAATAAATATTTGAACAGTGCCACTGCAAACAGCACTTGGCTGCGGGTTATTTAATTTTTGTTATTCCAATTGTGTGTGTGTGTGTGTGGATTGGCCAGAGGAAAAGCCAGCCAAAAGTGCTGAATTTACCTTAATGTACAATCTCGGAGAACAATGTGTGGTCATAATTTTTTAATGACCAGCCAACGGCTGTCCGGCCGTGCTCCATCTCTCGCTCTTGCTTGCTTGCTGGCTCGCGCGAGCTCCAGCAACACCCACTCGCTCAAGGCAACCCGCTCAAATACCACCCGTACTCTGACCACCCACCCGGCCCACTGGCAGCCCCCGCACCACATCAACGCATACGTCAGAGGCAGCCCCTGGCAAAAAGCTTTGCTCTGGAAAATGGGTCAGCTCGTTGTTGCTTTTGGTCCTGCTTTCAACTCCCAGCTCCCAGCTCCTGCTGGTGTTGCTGTGTGTGGCGGTTGCTGTTGTGTTATGCCCGTGCTCGTATATAAGTTAAAGCAATTCCTGATTGAATTCTGCATGGGAAATGCGAAAGGAAAGACTCTCTCTTTGCCCCGACACCTCGCCTGCTGACGCTGTGCTGTCCTTAGCTGCCACTGAAAATCCTTTTGTCGGTCCTAATGAAGCGATTAGCATGCATGCGAAATGGCCCACAGATATATCAACATTTATGTACACCTAACCCGATTAAACAGAGATACACACACAGCCAGTTGGCATCAAAAGATCGAAAGAAATGTGGGATTTTTCTACTCCTTTTTTGTAGGTAATTAAATCAAAGAAATATTCTTTTTAAAGCTAAGATAACTATTTTTCTAGGGATTATTATACCGAAAGATAGAAGGTATATACTATTTTTTATAGCTTTATGAGATAATTTTCATATTATTTACAAGAAATTAAGGAAAAGTCTGCAGTTTCATTAAGATTCTATTGTTTTTGAGCTAATCTCTTAAAGTTTTACAGGACTTTCTTATCCTTTCGATCTTCTGATAGATTGTGTGCTAAAAATGTGTGCGAGAAAAAAGAAAGTTTCGTTCAAAAAACATATATACAAAATCCAAATTGCGTCTTCTCGAATCAATGTCGCTAGTCGATGCAAAGCGTTTGTTTGGTTTTTTTTTGGTTCTTGGTGGTGTTTGGGTCCTTGGAGACCGCGCAACAAGTTCAGCCAGCCTACAGTGCACACTCTCCATGAGCCACCAGGACGTCTAGGATGAGCTCACCTCGTCGCGCCTCGGCTCGGTGGATGGCCTGCTGCTGCTGTGATTGCTGCATTAGCGCATGATGGCTGTGTGGCAGCTGCTGTGGTGGTGGCGCCATTTGCTGCTGCTGCTGCTGGAGTTGCGGCTGCTGCTGTTGGTGATGGTCGCGTTGCTGCAATTGCGGTAACTGCTGCTGCTGCATCTGCTGCTGCATTGGCGGCTGTGTTTGCTGCTGCTGATGGTGCAGCTGCATGGTGGCATTTACGGGCAGCGGCGACGAGGCAGCATTGCTCTGCTGGTGATGATGCAGATGAAGGTCACGATCCCGCTCCCGCTCCCTATCCCGATCCCGCTCCCTCTCTCGATCCCGCTCCCGATGATCGGCCGATGGACTGGCCGTGGTGGCCGCCGGAGCTGGCGGTGCAAAGGTGCTGGTACTGGTGCTGGCCACCTGGCGGGCGGACTGATGGTGATGCTGCTGCTGTCGGTGCAGCTGGTGGTCCCGGTGCTCCATATCCATCATCGAGTCGGGCATTAAGCCGCGCTCGCAAAACGACGCCAGAGCGATGGTTGTGGCTGGCTGCTTCAGCTGGTCAATCAGAGTGGATTCCGGCCTTATCCCGGCCTTATCTCTGGCGCTCAGTCTCAGTCCTGGTTGAGCATCTCACTAGCTCTGTTCTTTTCGCACTCACACTCCACTAACACTGTCGCGAACACGGTTATGGGTACACAGTCAAGACACGCACACTGGCACACACTCACAACGGTGAGCTAGTTTTCCTAGCTGTGTCCATTTCCCACTCGGCTTGGTGTTACACTCAGCTCGGCTCGGCTCCTCTCGGTTCCTTCCCAGCTCCTGCTGTCCTGCTGTTAGCTCGCTCAGAATCCAACTGAAAGTGCGCCATTAGCGAGCATCCTTTTATATACTTGCTTGTTCCGAGAAGGAGCTGTTAACCAGAGAGCTTTGGCTCTCAACTTTGTTATCACCAGGCTGGCCGGATCAAAGAGCTTTCCTCTCCCTCAGCGGCAGCGGCAGCAGCAGTGCAGGCTGCAGGTGCAATCCGAGAGCAATCCGCAGGAGATGCAGTCCGCTCCCGGCAGCTTTCACCTTTGCCATATTCCCTGCCAGCTTGCACTGACCTTGCGCATTCCCCGACACATTGGTCCTGGCTGGAACTTCAGGAACGAAGCTTTGCCCCCTCGAAGCTTTTCGTCCTGGCAGGGGAAGAGCTCTCGCTCTCTCATTCTCACTATCACTCTCTCTCCCTCCCCGACATTTAGTTCAGCGAGGAGAGGGACCGTTTTAGCACAGACTTCCCCTCCTGCTGCTGCTGCTGCTGCGTGTACAGGTGTACAGGTGACAAACCTAATTTATGACACCTTTAACGCTGTTGATGCCACACTCCATATATCAACGCCTGCTCCTCCTGCCAGGGATCTATTGTAGTCAGACTAGAGTGCCCTCTGTGTGTTTGCCAACTGGCATGGAATGATACGAGTACGAGTCTGGGTGTGAGTATGGGCACGGGTTGGAGGATGAACACCCGGCTGCCATTCTGTTCCATCCCAACACATCCTGGCTGCCGCGCCACGCTCGACTGCGAATTTCTAATGAACCCACCTCCAGAGCCTGTCGAACTGTCGAATATTTTAGGTCACATGCAGCTCCTGAGCTTTGCTTTGAGCTGTCAATTACCGTTTACGCTTCATTAGGCGCCACAAGATGGCAGGCGCGAAAGGGGCACACAGCAAGAAAATCACAAAATTGTTATTCACAAATTTAGGAATTACAATCTCTGGAGATTTGAAAAGCCTTAAATATATGTCTAACAGTATGCAACAACATTCTCAAGTAAAGAATTCAATAGAAATAAGCTTTCTTTTGAAATTCGAAGTAAATTTTTAACCTATTTAGAATTCTTTCAAGATTCGATCAAGAAGGACTATCTTTTCCTTTAAATTATACTTAAAAGTATGATAAATTGTAATGAAATTTACAAATATTTTTTCAGGAATTCTTTAGGAATTTTATATTGTCTAAGTGGTCCCCTATTTTTCCCACAGTGTATATAAAAAAATATAAAAGTGGTCTAGTTGGCACTCCCGTGAAGCACAGGACGCGTTGAATTTGCGGGCATCCGATATGCCGATAAAGCGTGTCAACTGTGCCACCACGGTGCGTATGAATGCCATTATGTTTGACATTCATTCACAACACTCCACAATGGGGCACACACACACTCATTCCATGCTCCACACTCCCTCAGCAGGGCAGTTAATTAATCTCGGGCTGCTGATTAATGTGCGGATTGATTTGGGTATTGCCATAAATTCCCCTTTGCAGACAAATGGGGCACTCGAGTCCCTAGGACCTAGGAAGAAGCATTATTATTGAGCAATCAGAGTGGTCTGGGTATGACTTTGACTACGGACTCTCATCCGTATGCCGCACGTGAACACACCACTAAATTCAAATCATGGACAGACCAGGGAATTCCCTTTGCGTTGTTGCCTTCCATTAAAGGTTAAATTCTCTCGACAAATAATCGATTTCTACAGTAGGGGATTTTGTAAGAGATATGGAAATTATGTAATTTATTCCTTTATGATTAATGTATAAAATATGCATAGATTATAATTTATTCAAAATTAGCTTTAAGTCTATTTCATTGTTGTTTTCAATACTAGAAGCAGCTTTTTCAATCTTTATTCTATACATGATTGTAAGAACATAGCTTTCTCTCCACAAAATCTACTAAATGTCTTTAAGAAACATGTAATTTCTTTCCAGCTACAACATGTTTATATACCATGTCCAAGGATATAGTTTCCATCCTTTCGCTCGATTTGCATTTGGCATTCAATTAAATTGCTTCATTTGACAGGCAGAAGTAAAAGGCAACTGCATGGAAAATTGAGTGGAAATAAAGTTGAGGTTTCAAAGGGAATTTTAGCTTCGAAAAAAAAAACATTGCTAAAAACCACTTCCAGTCCTTTTCGGAACAGGACATTCTGCATCTGCAAACGGAATTTCAAAGCAGGGACCAACAACAAGACAGGACTTCTTAACCACAACCGGATGGCAGTTAAGTGAGGTCCGCCTCCCGGCTCTTATTCTGCCATACGCAGTTTTTATAGACCAAAACATAAAAGCAGAGCCTGGGCCAGCCCAAATCAGCCTATATCGAAAGACAAAGCCGCAAAGGCCATAAACACGATTTGCCAATGCAGAGGGAGAAAGAAAGAGAGAGGGGGGATGTGAGGGGAGCAAAAGGATTGCCGAAACGGGCGGGAGTCCTGACGAAGACGAGCGAATATGATGTCACACACAGCACATGGGCAAGCGAAATTTCGGCCAAGCACTGTGAACCGTAGGTCCTGCGGCGCTCTGTGTGCGAAATTAGCCAGGCAAATATGTCGCACTTAACAGCCAGCGGAAGAGTGTGGCAGAGGGGAGCGGTGCCTTTCGGTGGGAGGTGCTCATAGGATGTGCCAGGATGTGGCCCGAACAATGGCCTGTGCAATTGTCGAGGCCTACGGCGAGGGGTCAGGCGGAGATAAACGACGGCAACACTTAGAGATCAGGGGGTTCAGTTAAAGGAAAGAGCGTAAAGTTTTCAAATACAAAATTTTTATTTTTACAATAGAATATAAAATTAACCAAAAAGAATCGTATTCCTACTATCAAAGCAAGCTAAAGTTTTAAAATCTCTTTAAAAGGTGTCTAAAATTATGCAATAAAATATTAAAGCCACCAAATCATATTATAACATACTTTTAGACACCTATATAAAAGGTTTTGAAGCCTAGAGATTTGTGTAACATCCCAAAATTATAGCAAAAAAGTGCTTTACCATTAACTTTGATATATGGGTTTGAGCAGTGTTTTAATAAAAAGTGAGATAAATCGAGGAAAACACATTTTTTTTACCCAAGGAATTTCTATTTCTTCTCCTTTTGATTTTTTTTCTCTGTTTAGAGATAACTGTCCCTATCTTTTCTTTCCCCCTTGGCTGCCCCTCGGCTGCCTTTCAATTGTCGACGTTTGCGCTTTTCCGTCGGGAAAATAGGGGGAAATGTAGGAAGGGCTGGGCATCGGTTGGGTGGCAAGTATGTGACACAAATGCGTCGAATTATTGTCAGATATGAGGTCACTGTCCCTGTCGCGCAGTGAAAGTTTCCCGAGACACTCGAGCAAACAAACACATTCAATTCTGGCCCTGTTTGTTTGCCCCGCTGCTCTGCCGCTACTCGGCTGCTGCTCTGCTGCCCCGTTGGCCATTGTGCGGGCCAGAAGTTAAGCAAAGTTTGCTTGAACACGACCACAAGTACAACTGGTGGTGCGATGTAACTACCATGTATCTGCGGCTTGTTGCAAAATTCTAAAGGAGCTCGTTGAAAGCGAAGAGGATGTGCTGCTGCTGCTCCTGTGCGTTTTTGTTCCAGCAGAAAAGCAGCTAAAGCCAAAGCAACAGCTCCGAATCAATTTGCGTGGAGCATTACGGATGCCGGGAGACAGACCCGTATTTTCGTTAGTATTACGCTAGTATCATCCTTTGCTCCCTTTTGCCTGCTTGCTGCCTCATCAAATATGAATAGGTGGGCGGAGGCGGTTGCGTTGGCGCTGGCGGAATTTATTCGGCACGGCTCCTGGCTCCTGACCAGAGTCAGTGGCGACCGAATGAAATATGCCAGTTCGGTTTATGAAACTGATTGGGCCCCAAAGTCTCGAGTCCGGGACGCCCGCGTTCCTCGTTAAAGTTGCATGCGGCTATGAAAAGGCAACTTTTGCAAGAGATACCACGCCGAAGCTGACACAAAACTTTCGTGTCTATAGATGCACGGCAAACGTAGCTTGCCTCAAATGGATGTTCATTAAATATTTAAATATATAATAAATATTAATTTGGCAATAAAAGCCAAATGGACATAGCCGGTGCTTAATTTATATTAACAAACTGGCAATTTGATTTAAAACCAATTAAAAGGCTATCAAAAAGTATGCAACACATAATTTATTTATAAAGTTTGCATACTTTTTGACATCTTTGATTGATTTTTGGATTATAATTAAAACGCTATAGCATTAAATGCTAAGAGAATACAAAAAATACCTAATTAAATTTCAGAAATGTATCGTTTAATTTAAAATTAATTAAAAGGCTATCAGAAAGTATTCTATAAATATGTAGTAGTATATTTTGCGCACTATTTAATGGATTTTTAATACCAGTATCTAAAATTTTTCAAGATATATGTTTATCTTTTGATTTAAAATCAAACAAAAAGATGTCAAAAACTATATCTTGATCAAGCAAATAAATGTCAAAAACTATATCTTTATCTAAGCTATATCTTCTTGTTACTTAAGGTAACATTTTGAAGAATCCTTCGTATATCTAATAATTTGTTCAGTCAGGTTTTACAAATGTTCTACCTTTTCTCTTTATCTGTGAATTTTTCAATTATATTAAGGATCGATATCAATTAGTCTCCACCTGCTATTAAATAAAATTACCCCTACATTACCCTACATTACATTATTAAATACTTAATACTCGTTTCTTCAAACTTAGACGGTTATTTTAATGATGATAATAACTCCTCGGCTGCCGCTTTACTATATTTCCATTTAAGCCAACTATCAATGGCCTTCATTAGGCTGGATATTCATCGTTTTGGCAGGCGACTTGCTAAGTAGAGCGACTGTCAGGACGGACTATCGCCCAATCAATAATTCATAACCACAGCACATTGACGACGCATTCCCCGGCACTCGGCAATAAAATGAAAAGCGAAATGAAAAACTGCCCTGGCCAAATGCTTGCCAATAATTCAAACGCTAGCGGTTCGATTTAGGGTCCAGTGCTTCTGCTCCCGACTTTATCAATGGTGAATCGGACTGTAGATACATATATATATACAATGTATATATACATAATCACACAATGAATGAATGCGAGGCGGCGCCGGGGCTCGATGTCGTTGTCGATTTCGGTGTCGCCGACATTCCGTCCTTTGCCATTTTTTCCATTTCCTTTTTTAGCTGGAAAAGCGCTGCTTTGCTCATTTTTCCTTTGGCCTTTCCCGACTATCATTTGGGCGGTTTTTCCGCGCTCTCTCTCTCGCTTGTGATAATGTCGCTGTTGCGGCATGAAATATTGATGTCGCAGAGCGTTGTGCCGGGCATATTAAGCGCTCACATAAAGTTTATTATAGGGACATATGCTGGACGAGGAGCACTTTATATTAATTGATTTTTTTTTTCAGCCGCCTCTCGACTTTTCACATGGAATTTAATCATCGATAAGTAGGTCCGCTTTTCATGCATTTCCTCAACCGCAGAGCCCCTGTTTGCCACTCGCTGCAATCCTTTTTTCCTTTGCGTCCAGTCATTACTTGCTGTTTACACTCTGATTTCGATAAGCAGGACCCCCTTGTGGAGCTATAATTAATAATTTTTTGCGGTACGCGGTTATTTTCTGAGCTTTTTAAGGGTTTCACAAGGAAAAAATGATAATAATATGTAGAGAAAACAGTTGAACCTAACTTTTGTTGTAAAATATATTAAATTAAATAATTGCTTTTGCTTAAATTGTGAAATTTTAATTACATTTTGATAATGAAATTTATTAAAAAATGTTAAGCCACAAAGTACATTTTTTTCCTGTAACTAATTACCATAAAATAATATTTAAAAGCTTCTGATGCGTACAGCAAAAGGAATACATATTCTCTTCTTTAAGTTTTAAATATTTACAAATTTCGCGCAATTTATTATTCATTTATCATATTTTTTATCCCAGTGTGGAGCCGGGAATGGTCTCTGCTGATGTCAGCGACTGCTGAGCTAACCGCTCCGAGAATTAATTAAAGCTCCACATTGTTTGGCCAGCGATCAAAAGTCCGCGCGAGAATAAACAATGCAGTGGCGGGGTGCGTACGCAAAACGGATGGGAGGTGCAGTAGGATATAAGAGGTGGCAGGACAACTGCAAATGGCCAACAAGCTGATAACGTGACCAACTTGGAAATCAATTAAAGTGCAGCGAAAGGGCCAGCGAGGCGAGCTCTGAGCTCCGAGCTCTGCGGTCGAGTGTCGGGTGCAGAGAACGGGTTAAGGATGTCATGGCGCTCCCGGGTAAAACTTAATTATGGCGGACGGATGTGGCGCTCCAGGGGGACGGAAGTGAGCCATGCCGCGCATGCCACGCCCACCCACTTCCCTGTCCAATGCACACTCCACTCCACTCCACACACACACTCTGCCACTTGTCGCCGGCGAAGAACACGCCTCGCCAATTTTTCGAACATATTTCTGGAGTGCACACACACCACACACCCCTTGCACACTCACCCCCTTTTCGATTTCCTGGGGAAATGTCGTGCCAGCAGTTGGAAGATTTAATTAAAAGCTCGAGTTAAAGTTGCCTCAAACGGGGATTATAAATAAAAGTTGGAATTATGCAGGGGACTTAGATAGTTTTGCTTGTGGGTAAGCATTAGTAACAAATTGGATTCAAGGCACTTTTAAAAAGATAAGAAGTATATCTGGAATATATCTATGCAACAATTAATTTTAAAATATTAATTCCCAGCTTATTCTGTTTACGAAAACAGCACCATAATACTATACAAGTGTGTGTATTTATTAAGCTATAAAATAAATATCAAACAGCACTCACTATACTCTTGAGAATGCATTTTAAACAAGTCATAAATATCATGAACGAACGAACCATTATCCGATAAAAAATCAGCTACATAAATTCCTATTTTATATCCAATTTGCTGGCAATATGAGCCTTTGCCTGAGTGGTTATAAAATTGCTCTTATGTGCAAAAACACATGTACGGATAAAGTTATAAATTGCATTGCATGGCAGCTCTGAATATGAAAGTTGAATAAAATAGAAATTGCAGCAAGAAGGCTAACTTTAGTGTTTTTTGTATTTCATGAAACTATTTCTCATTCTGTTTGAGAGCTCAAAGAAGAAGTTATGAAATATGAAGGCAAGTCCAGTTTTGAATATATATATCTCAAATTTAATTATACAACCAGAAAAGTTTGAGTTTATGTATGTATGTGAAAATAGAGAACATATACACCAAAAGTAATGAGAAATGAAGTATTCCAAATATCAAAAAATGTTTTCATAATCTTAAACCTGGTACAACTTTGGGTTACAAAATCTCTGAAATATTAATTCAACTTCAACTTCAATCCCTTTTTAATACATTTCAGGACTAATTAATTTCATTTGCTTTTAATCCTATTTAAACTTAAATACATAAATATATATTTTTCAGTCTGAAATTCCTTAAGAAGCTCAGCTTTGTCTAGAAAAGGCACAAATTTCAATTCAGAAATGCCATTAAACTCAAGTTCCCAAACTTTTGGTGATAGATCTTGGGATTTAGCATGAAATGCTCGAGGGCAAGGGAACTTTTCTCAAGTTTTAGCCAACGCCAAGATTGCTTTTCTTTCCCGCTGCTGGTGCTTACCTCGACTGAACCCAAAGCCACCGCTGGTGGATCCCGAGGCGGTGGTGTCTAGAGCCACACGGCGGGGCGACACACTAGCCTCGCGCTGGCTGCTGTGGTTGCTGCCAAGCATGGCGTGGCGTCCGGCGGTGCGCGGTGTGTGGTGGGGATTCTGGTGGCTCTGGTGGTGCAGTGGCAGCTGGTGGGGCTGGCCCTGGTACGGGTGCTGATTGTGCTGGTGGTGCTGATGGTGCGGTTGTACTGCGGTTCTGGCATGCCGCTGTGGTGGCTGTTGCATGCTGCTGGCAGTCGTCTGCCACAGGCTGTCGGTGCGGTCCGATATCTTGGGGCCTTTGCTGTTCACCGTTGGCAGTGAGGAAATTCAGTTAAAATACAGCAAGCCACTTGCTAATTGCCACAAGTTGCCTGCACACACACAAAACTTTCCACCGAAACGTTTATTTAATTTGCGCTTTAAGCACAGCGCTCTTTCTCTCTGCCGACCAAGAACTCTATTAAAAAGTTTTTCGGGCACAAAGTTTTCCAGCCCGGTTGGTTCTCGTCCCCCTGAGTTTTCCCAACACCGCCACCACTTAAATTAGGACAGCCACAAAGGAAAAGCCAAAGCCACAACATCAACAATGAGCGGTGCAGCGACGATTGTCAAGTGAACCGTACGTAAGATGGCGTTCCTGCTGCCGACGCTCATGGCGAGATCCGGAGTCCTTAATCCGTAGCCGGAGTCCGCAAGCCGGAAAAATAGCCAGGGGTATGTATACCCCGTACGGGTAACACGGAAAACTAATTTAATAACAACACACCCGGGGGCATGCAACGTGCCGCTGCTGGTACTTGGTTCTCTTGCTGTTGCTGTTGTCCGCTAGCCTCTGGCCACAAGTCCTTCGTAGTTTATAGACCAAACCGAACTGAACGATGGCCCAGCGAATGGTTTTAAATTTATTTACTTGTTTATTGAGTGCACGGGTGTATGGGAGAATACATATGTAGATATATATATGTATAATCTACCCCTATTTGCGCTTAGCCAACAATTGGCTCGAAACGGAGGGCCCGCGCGCGCTCGCTCGCTCTGTGGCAATTTATGCTAATTGCCATTGACAGTGGACAAGTTAATAGTTCGAAAATTACGGTTCGCCTTCCGCTAACGTATTCAGCTCAAGGATGCAGGATGTGGACTGCCGGATGCGATGATGCCCGATGATGTTACAGCCAAGCATTCGCAGATGCCTTTTGAGAGACAGAGTCTCCTTTTGTTGGTGACAACCTCGAACTAGTTTAGGATAAATGTGCAGCCCCGAAATGTATATGATTAAACACTGGCGAAAAAGGTTTGAGATTGATGGGAAATTTGGTAGCAAAAGCAGATGTTATTATCAAAATTTTTAGATGAGAAAGGGTATTATATCTTTTTTTGGTCGTTGTTTTTTAACGTCAATCAGAACATTTTTTAGATTTTTGTTTTACAATTATTCAGAGTTATTTGAATATTCTGAAACATTTTAATAGTTATCTTGATACCGATTTTTTAATATTTATATTTTTCCAAGTGCAACCCCCTAACCAACCCCTCGCTGTTATTGTTGCCACTCACCCCCTCGGCCGTCTTCATTATGCCAGTGTTCATTTGACTGCCGCTGAGGCTTTTGCATCAGTCAAGTCAAGACGAGTCAAGTCGACTCGAGCCAACTCGACCGCGTTGTCAACTGTCGCATCAGTGTCCTTTCGTCCCTTCGTCCTTTCTCTCCTT
Source organism: Drosophila watanabei (assembly GCA_008042575.1). Taxonomy (NCBI): domain Eukaryota; kingdom Metazoa; phylum Arthropoda; class Insecta; order Diptera; family Drosophilidae; genus Drosophila; species Drosophila watanabei. The sequence continues at coordinate 25,655 of VNJS01017421.1, read as the reverse complement.
CTTGGGGCCGGCAAGTAGGCCATTCTGGCCGTGTTCTAACAACGAACTGCAGGCTCGAGCCGGCTTAGCCTCCCGGCAGGACTTTCGCCGGGCGAAAGTCACGCAAGGACCCTCTCTCGGCCATATCCTCGCCGATTCTCGGCTGGCATTTACATGCTTGCATAAACCTGAATATTTAATGCTGCCCTCCTCCCGCCGATGGGACATCAGCAACAACTGTGTGTTCTTGGCTCGTTATCTTTGTGTTTGTAAAATTGAATTGTAAATATTTGAAAGGCGGCGGCAGTTTTCATTCGTTCATCGGGGAAATCGGGGAAAAACCTAATACAACCGATGAGTTCAAGGCGAACTCTGGGTATATATAGAAAGGATACGGGTATTGCGTGGATAATTAATAACACAGAGAAAGGATTGCAGCGACCTAAATATTTATACTGAGCGATGGTATCTTGATTGTTGTACATTATTTATAATAAATATTATTGTTATCCTTTTGTATTTATTATTAGAAGATTAAGATTTTAAGAGAGATTTATTATTAGGCTGATCTTAAGTAAGCGAAATACCCATGAAATATTATTATGTTATTTCTATACAGACCAAGTAATTGCTTGTCTAAGAAAATTTTAAATATACATAGAAACTCTCTCTTAGAAATACTGAAAATATTTACTTTTAAAGTACCTGTAAACTACTTTTATCTTTGCGTTCACTCCTGTCTATCCTGCAACTTGTCTGAGGAGCAACATTTGTTGCTGACTCAAACACGTAATTGCATTTTCCATTTGCTGTCTTTGCTGGCTAATGAGCAAAAACTAGTCTTTGAATTGATATAAATTAGACTAATTGGTTTTGCCCGTGTTTGTTTTGGCCGAGGGGTTTAGCTTTGGCGCACCTGCAATATACACTCCTCGCATGTTGCTCGTAAACTGAAATGAGGGAGAAACTAAACCTGGCAACAAGTTAAGACTGCAAGGAGATGGCTGTAATGGCCGCTGGGGCAGACTAGTAATTACCAGAATACGTATACGTCCTGTTGCACCAGCACCAGCACCAGCAGCGGCAAGGCAGCAGGACTTGGTCGTGTCTCGTGCTAACGGCACTTGTGCCAGTTCTATCGCCATTTGCCTTTTGTGCGTCAAATTAACAACTTCCGCATGAGGCCACACGAGGCACTTGCACCCAAATGCGTCATTTTCTGGGCCGCCTTCGTTGGCTTTTGTCTGGCCAGCGCAGCCATATTGTCAGGGCTTGGCCAGATGCCAGGATGCAGGATACGGGACACTACAGAGCTACAGGATCTCCCAGTAAAGCCAGACTGACAGCCCAGACGACGAGACCGTACGATGAGCGGACAGGGCCTATTATTGTCCTTTAATGGCAGCTAAACTGGCAAGCTATTTAGCCAAAGGGATCCGCCTTGTATTCCGACCTGATTAATGGCATTTCTTAAAGTCTCATCCCGCCGCTTAACCCATTAAAGGCATATTTGCCCCGAGTAATTGCTAGAAGTTTTCCATCTAACCCTTTTGCAATTGTTTGCCAACTATTCAATACTCAATTTCCAGCATTTAAATGCCTTGTTTCCGCTTCAACCAAACCGCCTTGGGGGTTACGCCACACTCACAGTCACTCAACCCGATCGATATGCAATATCTCTGCCATCCAGTCGAGTCTTGGCCAAAACGGCGAACATCCGCCGTGGAAGTTGTGAAAAATCTCTGCGCATCAAGCATGCTTCAAACGTATCATTTGAATCTGTTCGATGGAGAAAAATGCTCAGACATTTATTTTATTATTTTTCCTTCAACGGTTTGGTTTACTTTTTTGGTTCTTTTCTGAGCGGAAAACTCATAACCGAACCGAAAGGCAAAGGGGAAACTTTGGGCTCAATGCACAGGAAAAAGTTATGTATGTGTGGCTCTAGAGAAACTAGGAAAGCAGGAAGGAATAAAGACTAGAAAGTTTATAGTTTTGATTGAGAAGTTGAAATTTTATGAATTTAATGGAGTATTTAATTTAATTGTACTTGGAAGGACCTTCGATATTAAAGAGTTTTTAAAGTATATTTTATAAGTTAAATTATTTAAAGCCTACTTTTAGAAATATATAGGACATTTTCTACTTCATTTGATTGCAATTCTGATGCCTTAAAATATTTAACATTCCTTGATTAAGAAGCAGCAGCTAATTTTAAATCTAAAAACTACATGGCTTTTAAGATAATTTCTTTAGTCTTTGTGACATCTTGAACATAAATACCAAGGCTTAAAATGTAAACTAAAATTTAAGAAATGGTTGTAGATGCTTTAACAGAAATTTTAGTGTAAAATGTTACATAGGTTTCTTTTAGATAAACATAAACACAGACTTATTTAACCTTCCTTAATTTTTTAAACAAATTCAAAAAGAGCCAAAGAATCCTCTTTAATTCTGTTACTCTTAATTTAAATATGATAAATAGCTTTTTAACTTTATAGGGAACTTTTAAATTAGGTTTCTCGTATTTATCTAATCCGATAAGATGGCCATAACTCATGTCGCGCTTTCCCCGTATTTTTTTCCTGTGCACTTAAGTGAAAAAGCCTGCGCAAAGTTCTTCAATGAAAGACATAAAATATTTGCCATTTCTGGCTGTTTGTGCTTGTGTTTGTCTGTCTTCTTGGGGTTCTAAGGCGATTTCCTTAAGTTTTGCTGCAGCAGGGCCAGGGCCACATAGCCGGAGCATTGAACTGCTGCCAGGGCTCCTGCATTTTGTTGGCATGAGCCAATTCCCGGGGGCCAGGTCTAGATGGAGGACCAAAACTGGGCCCATTTTTTAATTTCTTTTATTCGGCGACCGCCTTTGTCATTGAGAGCCGGTTGAGCTGGCCTGCAAATGATTTGTTTCTTACTTTTGTTTTCGTTGCCACTGGTAAATGCCAAGTTTATGCAAAATGTTTGTGGGTCGAACGTGGCCTGGGCCCAGAAGGAGTAAGGGGGAGCGGACGGACGGACAACTGGGGACCCAAATTAACTAATGATGAAAAATGCTGTCCCTTTTTAAGGGGCCTTTGTGACCTGGTCCAGTAATTTGCAGCGACGGAGGTCAGCATAATGGTTTATGAGCAGCTCAGTTTGGCCTAAATGAAGTTGTCTGACCGCCAAGAGCCTTTGGCAGAAGCTGCCACAGTGACCACAAGAGCAGCACAGTGGCAAGCATAACAGATATTAAGTATACGCCCCCCGAGACCGTTTTCTTTGGTCGCTCCCCTTGTATGCTTATGGTAATATGGTTGTAAACGCAACTGTAAATGTAAATGTAAATGCAAATGTAATGCTAATGCGTTTTACCCAGGCTGGAACCAAAAACACACACACATGGCACACACGCACTGCAGCACACACGAGACCCGCCGCACCCCATGAAGTGCATTGCTCATACGCCCTGTTGCACACTGGAGAGCAATCAGGCCCTTGTAAATATTTCATTTATGCACTCGCAACAGGAACTTAATTTTCGGCTAAACTATCTCAATTGGAAATGAAATCATACTTACGCCGGTCCGGCCCCAGGACCATCATTATCTAAATATGGTGATATATGTTATATATATATAAGAAGAGTATACAAACCGAAGGCAAAAGAGTGGTTATTAAAATATTTATCATTTTGGACTCACCAAGTCTACGTACTACAGATGGAGAGATGTGAGAGAGAAGCGTTGGTTGGTTAGTTAGTTGGATTTTGATGATGCGTTTGGTTTTTGGTTTTGCGTTTTTGCAAATTATTTGATATGCAAATTTGTACAGAGAGATTGAGAGCGTTCCAAATTCGTCGAATTTGTTGGGCAAGCATCATGAAATGAGTTTACGTTTAATATATAATTTAAAGGAAAGAAACTGGTTAGTTGACAAATTTACAAATTACACAAGTGTGCGTGACGACGGGATCGGTATGTGTGTATATAGTATGTGGTGTGTAGTGTGGAAATGACGATTGCATCTACGCTTGGCTTAAATCTAGGCTAAGAGTAAGGCACAGCCATGCCGCAGCGTGTGTGCATGTTATGGGTGTGAGGCATGCAAAGACGAGGGGGGCTTTGGGTGTTTGTTGGGGGTTCTGGGGAGGCAGAGGCAGGGGATGTTGTGGCGGCCAAGGGGATGCAAAACGGTTAAGCGAAATGTGAAACGCTATTTATTTGCCCCTCCTGGCGGGGGGTTTTCGGTCTTGGGGTAGGCTTCTAGGAGGCATGTTTGCTGGGATTAAACTAAGTATGTCAACTGCAAAGCCAGTAGGTCAGGGATATATGGAGTCCTCCTGCCAGTTGTTACCTCTCTGTGTGATTGCGGGGGAGGGGGGGGGTCTTGGGTTCGGGATGGGGTTCTGTTTTCGGTTGCTTCGGCAGCCTTCTGCCTGACACACTTACTTTTCATGATCCGATTCCTGTACTCATCATCGCGCTGCATGGTTACACTACCACCGCCGTTGGAGACCATCGAGCTCACTTGTTCCATGGGCACAATATCCTGCAAGGAGACATGGAATACAATGAAAGCAGGAGATGAAAGGCTTACAAGCTATAGACAGGACTTTGGGATATACCATTCATCTTTCTTAAAAAAGAAACCTAAGCCTTAAATCAATTAAAGAGACTCTAAAAAACTATGCAGTGAATTCTTTTGGCAGCCAAGGAATAACAACCACTCCCTTTTCCCCATTACACATGCCCATATATCTTTCCCAACTATAATAAACCCTTGTAAACCACGACTTCTGTGTGAAAACACAAAGACGAATGCAAAACTGTCATCAATCATACGCCCCGGCGGCAGGTCGGCAATATGTTTGCCGCCTGCTTATCGGAACGAGTTATGGGTTTTTCCCACAAACAGAAAAATGGAAAAAAGCTGAAAAATAAATGGGGAGAGAAAGAGACAGAGAAATACGGAAACAGGAAACACCAAATGCAGCATGAGTGTATGTTGGGCAACCTAATTAGGGAAGGCAGAAAAATTGCATTTATTTCTGTTGGGCCATGTCCTGCGGGCAGATATAAATTCCATAAATTCCTTTTACATTTTTAATTGTCCGTAGCGGCTTCACCCCAAAAATGAACTAAAATAAATTGGGTTCATTTCTTTTTTTGATTTTTTGTTCAACGCTTTTGTTGAAGTGCCAACAAAGGCATTCTCTCCATGCCATGCCATGCGGTTTTTCCAGCTTCACTTTTTGTGATAGCCCGCTTGCCAGTTTTGACTGGTTCCAGCTGCACGGACCGGATGGCCAGGACGAGGACCAGGACCAGGAGCAGGACGAGCAGCTGCTCTTGCCCAGCCAGCCGTGATATATTCGCCCGGATATATGTATCTGTATTGTGCGCAGCCAGCGGAGTGTGCCCTCGGGGAATGGGACGTCGGGACTTCGGGACGTCGGATTGGGTAAAATGGATTATGCTCGGCTCACTCGTCGACATTTATTAATGAATTTAATAGGATTAGCTGGGTAATAAACGCATTTGATCCGCCGGTTAGCTGCTGCTCCGCGGATTAGCTGATGAAATGTCTGCTGTGAGTGCTTCTCAATGCACTCGGCCAGATGGCAAAGACAGGATATAAAAACGTATAATATTTCACAATGATTGTCATGAAGGAAATGAGAATTTCCAGGGGTTAAAGTGAAATATAAAACAGGCAGAGAGCTGGTATGGCAGAACTGAATATAATAAACACTGAGAAAATATATTCAAAAAAGGAATATTAGGTAATTGGGGAAAGTTTTTATATCTAAAGTAAAATTACTTTTAAAGTAAAACAAAAACTAGTATTTATTAAGACAATTATTTGTAGATTCCTAAGACGTAATATTAATAATGAAAACTTCAAGAACTTCTTAATTCTAAGGTTTCTTCTCTTTATAATTTTAAGAAGTGCATAAAAGTTCTGCGTTATTTCTATAAATACTTAAGCCAATTAACATTATTTTCCTCTATGTACCCGCTCAAATATTTATTTTCATTTCCACAATTCTCCTTTGTTTTTGCCTGCACAAATATTCATTTTCATTTATCTCAATGAACTGCAATCTGTATTCCTTGCTGTCTGCTGATGATTTGTGCTCGGTCAGGAATGAAGTTTATAATTTATTTCGCCAAATAATAGTTTGATTGATGGCCCAAAACAAAGGAAAAAGTAAAACCCCAAAGCGATTTTAAACCAAAATCTCCGTAAGCAAACAATTTCCTCCTCTAGGGAGAGAGCTATGTGAGCTGTGTGGGAAAATCAGGGAAGTCTGCGTCGTCACTCACACTCTCACTACAGTCATTTGGACAATGCAGAGGAAATGTGAGCTGCCTTGCTGGGAGTCAAACGGCACGTGGGGAGCTGTTGAGCGGCTGAGCACGTCACGTATTCGACATGTAAAATGCGCAATTCAATTTTGATCTAAACACGCATTATGCAGCATATTACGCATACGCCATGTGACCCGCCACGTGCCCCGCTCCTCGCTCCCCGGATACCATAAAACAGAAGCAATCTAAATACATGGGTCCTATGCGGAGTTTTTCCCGGCTTTTCCCCCCCGCCACATTTCAGCTCGGGCTGTCATATTAACGGCTCCTGCATATTGAAAATGTTTTGCCTGCAAAATGTGACAAACTTTCAACGATGTCGTTGTGAGTTTTCGGCTGCTCTGTGTTTGCTGGCTCCCTGCCAGAAATCTGCCATGTGCGGATGTGGACTGTATCCACGAGTGTCTGTTCCGGATAAGAGACACTAAGCCACCTGGAGAGCGGAGTGAGTCTGAACAGGTGTGCTCCCTAGCTGGCTGGCTGGCAGGAAAAGGCTATAGACCAGCGACTGGTTTGGGCTTCAATTAAAATGTTGCCGAAATTGCTTTTTGTTTGCAAATAAACAAAACCTGCATAGAATATAAACGAAGATACATTGTCATGAATGCGAACAAACTTAGATAAGTACAATTTACACAAATGCTTTTGCAGTAAAGTGCAGAAAGCTGAATAGAATTATATGGGAAACATTCTCATAAAAAGGGAAATCAAAAGTACATTTATAAATTGTGGGGCAATTTTGAATAAAGAAGAGCCAAAGCATTTGAGGAAATGGAAGAGGATTAAATACGAAACGGAAAAAATAGATTCTTTATGTATGGTAATATAATAAAATGCAATAAATATATTATATACACATAATAAATATTCATTGACAGAAACTTTAATAGAAAATGTTCCGAGCCTGGGGCTGAAATGGCAATTGTTTTAGAGCGAAGTGCGAAAGGGTAATCCCATAAACCACTCTATATAAAATATTTACTACATGTTGAATTACCAAAAGTTAATTCAAAGTAATGAAAAATTAATGAATGCATGAGTTTAGTCACTAAAGCTAATACAATATACTTTATTTCTTTTCTGCAATATCAGTTTAATTGGAAATAAACCAAACTCGGAAATAACTAAATATAAAATTACTTCTGATGCACTTAGTAAAACTGAAAAATAATTTTTAAAATTTGTAATGTAATGCAAATTGAAGACAATTTTTTAATTTATTGTACACATCCTTGAAAACAAAAATAAAATTTAGTTTAAAATTACGAAAGCCTCTAAACAGTTTAAATAAAGTCATATTTTATATTTATTATATATCTAGATGTCTGACCATTTCAAAAAATTTATTAATTAAATTTGTACTTCAAATCAACTTTTATTAAAAATATATTCACTTAATCAATCTATATTTCAAAAGTTCTTAATATTGGCTATTCCATAAATTCGATCTAAATATAATATTCGAGTGTATATTGCATAAAATATAAGCCCTATAAAATCAAAAGGTTAGAAATATGCGAATATTGCACCACAGAAAAAATAAATAAATGAAAATCCCACAAATATGAATGCATAAAGGCCCCAGGGAAATCCATAAAATAAAATAAATATATACAGCAGCTTTAGCAAATTGGAATGAGGAATGAGGAAAATTGCCGGCCTGAAAACTTGACACCAAATTACGTTTAACTTAACCCCAAAGTTGCCACTGGGGGGCTTGTGTGTGCAATTTGCATAAATCTCGTGGTAAATCCTTGCAAGCCAAATGAGCTTTGAAAGTTTTGAGGAGACGATGCCGTCAGCACATCTCTCTTTACCTTTCTGCATGTGGCGGCGGGGAAAACTTTGGCATTTGCTGTCGCATCGATTTCAATTTCGCCAAATTGTCGGTTTCCCAGCTCGGATTTAATTAAATGCAATTGCAATTGCAATTGCACTTGCCATTGCACTGGCACTGGTGATTGCAATTGCCCCGGCAAGGACACTGGAGGATGAAATTCGATGTCCAGCATTTTTTCATTCCCCACTCTCCCGCTTGCTCGCGTTTTTTTTTACACCCTATTTTATTTGAGCTGGCCGTGTAAATTTAAACATTTTCATTTACTTGTCTGTCGCCTGCTCGCTTCGGTTTTTCCTGCATTTTCCCTGCTGGGTTTCCAGTTTTCCGCTTTGCCCTCAGCGGGGCCGCGGCGGCCTGCTACTTTGTCATGCAAATTAACGGGTATATTGTAGCGACATCGCGACCGTAACCGCAGCTGTAAGTCACACACAGACAAAAAGCGGTCCTGGGTCCTCGCAGGACGATACGCACACGAGGCCATAAATAAGCCATTGGCGGGATTAGTGCGAGCGAGAGTTGATGGCCTGTACTTTGCCACATATTCTGAATAATTAATTTTTATTGATCGCGGTCGGCTGTTGTTTATTAGTTTTCTGCGGGGGCTTTGTCTGGCCCTCTTTGCGGGTCATAAAGGACTCACAAGGACCTCTCGCGGCCGCCATTGTTACCCATGTGTGCCGCATAATTATCTTACACACACGCGCACACACTGTGTATTTGGGGTGCACTGTTTACCCAATTGTATCGCGCTAATAAAGTTAATGTGCTCGCTAAACTGTTGGCCATGACTCGCCTTTGCCCCGGATGACCCTAACCCGTCCCAGGCACACTTGCACTTACACTTCCACTCCTAATGCCAGGCTAGCCCAGTTACCCACTAAAGTCCGTGCGAGGAGTGCGCTAATTGCCATTCAAGTTGTTGACTGAACCATCACTTTCTGGGCTTGGCTTTCCCAGCAAAACCGAGTGCTGTAACGAGAAACTTTCGAGTGGCGGCGGGGAGTTTGGGGTTGCGAAATAAATTCGAGAAAATAGTTGTGGCATGAACAGACAGCTGAAGACCTAATCGATAGTAGTTTAAAGAGCGGAGATCATTTGTGACTGACTTGCCAGAGAGCCACATCTAACAAGAACGTGCCTAAATTCTAATTACTCTCTCAAGTGGTTTGAAACGGGACTCAGGAGCAGTTATAATAATTTTAATAGTCTAAAAACTAATTGGAAAATGTGGGATATCAATTTTAGGATAGCGTGTTTTGAATGTATAAATATTTAACCATTTTACTGTAATTAAACCGTCTTCTTTAAAATGATTTTTTAAGGGTTGAAATAAGTTTCGTGTTCTAAAAACTTAAAATTTAATATCATTTGACATGTCAAAAAACATATTTAATTTGAATAAATATTTTAGATGTGGGTAATTTCTATACTATTTAATTTACAATTATTTTAATTTATTCAAAGTAACAACTGCCTTTATAAGCTGATAGTTTTTTCTTTCAATTTAAGAAATTAATATAGCAACTTCTCCCAAATGAATTATATTTTTGTAACTTTCTAAACACCAAGCAAATATCTGCAACCGAAGTACAAAATTTCTACAAAATGGAAAATTTTCTGTTATTTATCCAGCGAACGGCAATTCGTAAATTCCAATAGCTAAATATTTGATTCCCTCTATTTGTGTTTGTGCTCATCCTCTGGCCTTCGCTCTAGCCCACATATTTAAATTCCGCTAAACAAATAGATAGCAGTATTTATATGCAAACATGTAATTATCCGCTGCTCACAATCGATTTAAATTCCAAATCCGAAATCCCCAAATGTGCTGCCCCAACTGATCTGGCTTTTGTGACCAAAGACAGCGCCAAGTCAATGGCAAACCAAATATTTGGAGAAGGCTCAGGCAAGACAAAGGATCTGATTCTGGATCCGAATCTGGGCTAATGCCTGGCTGAGCCCCAGGTGCTGCTCGAGGGAAGCCTTTGGCCAAATATTCGCCGTAAAACAAATGCTTAAGGCAAAAGAGCCTCGGCTAAGTGCAGTGTGTAACTGCAGCACTCGACAGACAGTGGCGGCGGCGAACTGATTAAATATCCGGGCCGCAGTTGGCGGAACGGAATCGCAGGAATCCCTGGCATCCCCGGCTCAGTTGTACACTCAGCATAATGCGAATCCATGTAGGGAAATGTAATTTGAGCGGCAAAACAAACAGCGTGGCAAAAAAGCGTTTGAAAGCCAGCCAGGAAGTTGGGCTCTGGGCAGGTGCTTGTGCTGCCTGGAAAAACAATGGCCGCCGCTGGATATTTGCCTTGTCGGTGCAGCAGGAGCCGGAGCAGGAGCAGGAGCAGGACCAGCTGCTGTTCTGCTGTTGGGGGACGCAAAACAAAGCCTCGGTAAACAGCCGAGCAATGTGATTAAAAAATAAAGGAACACAGCACAACAATGGGAAATGGAGCAGACGTACACGGCGGGAAAATATCAACCAAATTGGCCTTTAGTTTCATTGTTCTGCCCTTTTGCATTTGGTGGGGAAGAAACCTTTAGAGATTTCACAAAAGTATGCCATAAAATATTTCATTCCAGAAGCGAATGTAAAAAAGAGGAAACTTCAGACTTTTAGATAGCCTTATAAAGATTTTTTACAGCCACTAGAATTTTATTTGGGAATAACCAAGTTGAACATTTTATTGTGTTTTAACTCTCGTGAGTGTTGTTCAAATTTTTAGCAGAATTTAATTGTACAATAAAGGACTTTATATTTATAAAAAAAAAACTTGATAAGATCTCTCAGATTTGAGAAAGCTATAAATTAAGCTGCTAAAAAATATTTGCTTAGATATTTTTGGCGCCATAAGCGGACGTGTTTAAAAATAAATTTACAAATAGTTGTAATTTAACTTATTATTCTTTATAATATTATTATCTTATTAGAGCTTAACATTTTTTATTGAAGGTTTCAAAACAAAAATTAATGAGAATCATTATAAAAAAATTTCTGGCTCTTTTTTTTTTAATTTTGTAAATATCAATGATTTGTGGGCATAAGAATGTTCTTTACTTTTCCAATTTTGCACTAAAAAATTGAATCTTGGAAGTTCCACGTATGAAAATATTTTACAGCCTGATTTAAAGCACTCAAAAACTGTTTTTAAAAGCAACGCTAGGCTTTAAGGACTTTAAATTATTTTAAAGGTTTGCTTTCAACACAGTTATCTTTGTAATTTCGATTTAGCATAAATATCGTAATAGTACTATAGCTTTTTGCTCACTGCATTTGATGACTGCATAGTTTAAAAAAAAGGGACAGGCCTTCGGCAGGCAATGGGACTCACCTCGTAGCGTGTGTCGATTTCTGGCAACTTCTCCAGGAACTCCTCGACCATCTTTCGTTGCACGTGCGCCGAGCCGAGCAGTCACACACACACTCACGCACACTCGCACACCCTCGGGGCAGGCACACGCACACTCTGAGCCAGTCACACACACACACGCACACCCACAGAAGCACAGTTACAAATAGTAATAAGGATCCAAATCAGTTGACACGCACCAAAATCAAAGTTTCACCTCATCAATTATGAACAGTTCCTAATTGCTGCTGGCAGGTTTTACGACTTTGTTCTGCCTTATAGATAGTTTCGGTTGGTTCTGCGAGTTAAAGCTGAAACACCTGTTGTGGTTTTTGTAGTTGTTGTTGGATGTCACGCACTGAGAAATTCGTAGGTTGCTTTCCCTCAAGAGGTTGTATCTGTGTTTTCACTGTGTGTTTACTGCTAAATTTGTTGTGTGTGTAGGTTGTAATTTGCACTTTCCGTTGTTGATGTCCTTTCCGTGATTGTCCTGGGGAGGGGATGTTGTTTCTGCGGGGAGCGTACTGAGTGTTGTGTGTACTTCCTTGGTCACTTGGCACTTGATTTTGGGCGGTAGTTTACGAGAGTGCGATGGATTCTAGGAGGCGAAGATGCAGCGAAGATGCAGCGGGCGCGAAAAAAGGAAGCTGAAGCTGAACCAAAACATGTGCCAAAACTCCCTCTCTGCTTAGCCAACTCCTTGGGCTCCTCTGTGTGTGCGAGAGACCAACAACCAACAAACGCTGCCCGTTCACTGCCGTTCAGCACTAACAACAAACTGCAGAAAAACAAAACATTTATAGCCAGGCCAGAGGCAGCAGCAGCAGCAGCAGCAGCGGCGGCAGCACCAGGACCCGAGTCCGCGTATCCACTCGTATCTCTGCGGCCCGAGCGGGATGTTGTACTAAAAACTGGCCAATCGACAGCTGCCGAGCATCGTCACTCCATCAAATCGCTGCCGATGCGATGCTGGCCGATGATACTGGTGCTGGCTTCGAAAAAAAAGAGTGCCCACAGTGCCGGCGCCGGCGCAAGGACGACGCTTTGAAAGAGGGGCAGACAAGTGGCAGAGCAGCAACTCCTCCTCGCTCCTGTATGTATTCCGCGTTCTGGGGATTCCCCCTCGCAACTTGACACACATCGTGGCCGAAGCTTGCGGTCCAAAAACAGCAGCCTCCAGTGGATCGCATTGGAGTGCCGAGTTGCCGAGTGCCAAAGTACCGGAGTACCGGAGTGGCAAGTATGCGGAGTTGCATGTTGCATGTTGCCTTTGTTTTGCCAGCACTTGTAAATAATTTGCAGCTAACGAAGGCGGCGCCACTCAAAGAAGTCCGCATCTGAAGGACCCTCCTCGTGCTCTATCTGCTGCTCCATCTGCCGCTGCTCCTTCCACATCCCCAGGATCACTTGATCCACGTCGACTAACAGTTATCATTAATCTCGAGCACACACTACGCACGATGGCACACACCGCAATTGATTGCTGTCAGCGGGTGTCTAGTGTGTGTTTGCCTAGCAATTACCACCGGTAAAAACTAATGCCGGCAACGAAGGCCCGAATTGTGCCCAGGGGAGGTGCACTTTAACGACTCTTAAGAGCTCACGTGTCTTGGCCAGATTGAAATCAGGCCCTGGGATAGTTAAGTAAAGGTCATTGTTGTACGAAAAATATGAGAGGTTCGATTTTTGATTAGCAATAGTAAATTGAGGAATATTTCTAGATGATTAACATACATATATTGATAACTTTTAGAACCTATTTATAATTTAGTTTAGATATAAAGCTGTCGTGCCTTTAAACTCCATGAATTACATTTTAATGACTACTTATTTATATTCAAAGTAAGATTTAATACTGGCAACTGTGTTATACATTAATTCTTTTATTTATCTCAATTAAAATTTAATTTAACATATTTTCAAAATGTATGAAGTTAATAAAGCTTTATAAAATGTAAAAGTATTCGAGAAAATTTCCAGTTGGAATTGGAATGTTTTAAGAAATTTATGAATTCTTTTCTTTTTAAATAAGTAAGCAAATTTATTGGAAAGTTTTAAATAAAAAATAATATTTTTTAATATATATCATTTTTTTTTATATTATTCCGAAATGTTCAACTCAGTGAAAGAGTCGTTGTTGACACTAAACCCTACATACATATATTCTTGTTAAGCATCAAAAAACGCGTCCATCTAAATATATTTGCAAGAAAAAACTAAACCAAAAAATACATTTGATCAAAAATTTAAAATTTTTTTTTAAACTTGTAAGTTTTATCATTAAAACCATCAAAAATTCATTTAAACAAACTGTCAACTTGATATCCTAAATAAAATCTAACACACAACGGCTTTTTGATTTGACATAACTGCTTTTTGACTTAGTTTTCTTTTTAGTTTAATTTGATTTTCCCAAAAAGTTATAATATAAAATGATCATAATTATCGATTTAAAAATTCAAATAATTGTGTCTTCTTAGGTCTAACAATGGTCTAAATGACAGTTAAAGATACTTATTCTTAATAAAACGAATAATTCTTTAGATTTTTAGACAAAAGCCTAGACGGCTGGTTATTCAACACAAAAGAGCACTTTTAGACTTCCAGAATTCTTAACAATAAAACCATTATCTCGATTCCCCCACTTATGTGCAGGTTCCTGTGTTAAGCCAATCGTTGATAAATAATTCCTTACAAAGGTCCCAATGTTGACACAGTAGTTACACTTTAGCCACTTACCGAACCCATTGCCGCCATGAGTGTGGTGTTCTGTTCGTCGCTGTACTCGATACCTAATGACCACCAGAGTTGAACCTGTGACCGCACCAACCGACCAACCAAGAAATACTGAGCTGCCAGGGAACGCGACTAATCAAAGCGGCGAAATGCGGCACTCTAATGCAACAATTGGCCGGCACACACGTCATCGCGCCGGAGGGTCGAGTCCTTCCGTGGGAATAAAAACAATTACTTGTCAGCAGGACAGCTCTACACCCCCAATGATTATCCCCATCTAGGGCCCTCTTAGCCCCGAATAAGTGGCCCTCGAATGTGAATTCAACGCAATTCGAGTCTGTCGACCAACGTGGCGCTTTCGAATTAAATTCAAGTGCTTTGCTATTTGTGGTGTGGCGATTTTGAAGTCCTTGAACGCAGCTGCTGCAGTGGGTTTCCTTTTCCGGGCGCGCATTGAATTATTTACATGTCAAACAGGTGAATTAGCCGAGGTGCGGGCGTGTCCTGGCCAAGTGCAAATATGACACAGGCACGTACCATACCTACGTACGTAATGAAAAGCTTTAAATTATTCACAAAAGTTCGTTTTCAATGACATTTTTTGAAAGAACCGCCAAGTCTTAAATTATATTGCCAGACACAAGCTGGTTGCTATGGAACTGCGTTTGTTACCATGCTTGTCTCTTTCTGTCTTTTGTGGACTGAGAACAGTGTGGAACCTGTTGAGTGAGAACAGTGTGGAACTCATGTGAGAACAGTGGAAAAATATTTAAAAGTAAAGATTTATTTTGTAAAAATTATTAATAAAAGGGTTCAAATCAAAGATATAATTTAGTACTGCACTTAATAGCTTATAGATTTGCTGAAATTGATAGTAAAATAAGAAAACGAATGAGAAAAAAGAATGAGAGCTATAAATTACTTTAACAATATTATAATTTTCATACCTCGTTTAAAAAGACAGTTAACAGTTCTTCAAACTCCCAAAGAAACGCAATAATATACACAAACCTTCGATTTTGTTTGCAATTTGTATTTGGAAATAATTTTCAATATAATTTCTGACAAACTTGAACATTTAATTAATTTCATTAGACATTTATAAATTTCATTTGTTACAATTTTCGTTCTTGTTCGTCGTTTTTAGCGTTTGCTCGGACTCGTTCCCTACTTTCCATTTGATATTTCATGTTAACGTTCCTGCCTTTACTGTTCCCACTTATGTTATTCTTTAATTTCATTAAATTTATCCGTATAAATGTGTTTTGCCGTCTCTGCAGATCTTTTGGCGTTACTGGAATTACTAGAATTAAAAGGATACAGAGATACAGAGAGATTGATAGCTACAAAATACACTTTGCGCGGTAAATACAATACAAAATAAGGAAAAATAAGTAAATATCATATATGCGCAATTGGGTCACGCCGCATATTTGTTCCTACGTATATTTTAATAAATACTCGCTTCGCTTTTTGGGCTAAACACTTGTCCGAATTCAATATTTTTGGTTTGGTTATATCGCCGGCCTACATATATTCACCGATTCCGCTTTGCTACGAGTCCTCAGTTTGTCAGCGCGCGCTCTATTTAGCCTAGTCGTGTCCCTACGGCGATTCCTCAATTAAGTACTATGGTAATTGTCTTATGTGTTAAGAGTTGTGCTTAAGGTTAACCCATGCTGCGGTTGCTCTCGGCTCTAATCCATCATTGTTGGTACTGCTGCTGTTGGAGTTTGGTGTGGGTGTTTCTCTTGGTTGTTGGTGTTCTGGTTCTCTCTTGGTTTTTTATTGGTGAGTGATTCGCATTGGATGTACATACATGACTATCAGAATAATGCTTACATTAGTTACGGTTCCGTATGATACAAATGATTGTAGGCAGGTGGTTGGTGGTTCACTTGACTTGCAATGTTCCGTTGTGTTCGTCCCTACAAAAAATGCTACCTATCAGTAATCAGTAATCAGTAATCAGTTAACATTATGGATAACTACAAAATAAAAACCTAAGCTTAACGAAACCCTAAAACTGAACAGCCAAAGAAACTAAACGTAATCCATTGAGTTGCCAGTCAAACTAGCTGTGGCCGGAGCTCGTCTGCGCCTCGGAAATATTCGCACCGATTACCGCCGGCGCGACTGTATTGGAAGAGGAAGAGGCGGGTGCTTTAGAGAATTTAATTGGTTTTGAACTGCGCTCGCGCTCCATCGCCATCTGCCAAATGCCAAAGACCTCCTCGGGCTTGACAGCATCGTTGGTGAAGAGGAAGGGCGGGTCATCTAGGTCGGTCGCTCCCTCGAGCAACTGCCAAACGGCTTTGCTCCCCAAGTAGTGTTTCAGCGGGGTGATCTTTATGCCTGTCTCCTCGGCCAGGATGCCCGTGACGAGCACATCGTCCACCCAGAAGTATTTGGCCTTCTGGGCCGCATTGTACAGCCGGTGGACTACATCCGAGGCGTATACGATGGCCATGCCGGGACAGTAATGCGGGTAGAAGCGGTGGGGGTACTCCTTGTAGGTCACCCGCCACTTGGACTGCAAAGGAATGAATTTTAATTAGTAAGACGGCATTAATTAAAACGTATTTTCAAGGGGCTTTCGCTTCCACAGATGTTCGCTATCGATTTAAAGAGATTTCTTCGATGTGAACCGTTTCAGGTGGTCATTACATTCGTTTTTAGCAAGGCCACGACAAACCGACAAATTAAATTATTTAATCCCTATTTTTTAATAAAATCCGTAAAAGCGCAACCCCTGTAGCATTGTTCTGCCATAGGACTCACCCGATAGCTTCGCTTGACCCTCGACTCCTTGACCCCTCGACAGAGCAACAGGTCCGGCTGCGCCAGGAGCTTATGCTCCGGGAGCGTGGGATCCTCCATGTACTTGACCAGTTGCGGCGTATTTACGAACACGTCGTCGTCCACCTTGACCAGCAGCTGTGCGTGCGCACAGTTTTCGGTGAACCACTTAAGGGCCATCACATGCTTGTAGGTCATGTTGCGGTAGGCGTCCAGGAAGTTGCCCTGGACAATATCCCCGAAGTACTTGATTTCCCACTCAATATAATTCTGCCAGGAGGGGACATACTCGCTGGAAACGGCACCGAGCAGGAAGATCACACGGAGCGGCGTTCGATTTATGTATGATGGTTTCGCCCACGTGTCTCGGATGAGTCTCCGCTTCTCGGCATTGTCAATGGCCGAGTGGATCAGGACCAGCGCCTTAACGTCCTTATCACAGGCTGGCTGATTAATCTTGTATTCGAAATCGGGCAGGTCCATCAGGTGGGTGGTACTCTGGCCCAGGGAAGCGGGCGCTCGGGTAGTCATCGGCCAGGGCGTGGCCAGTCGCTCGAATGTACTGCTAACTAGGCTATCGTTAAGACTAAGTGTGCGACTAGGCTGGTATGGTATTTGGTTTGGTTTGCTCCGGCTACCCCGGGCACGCGCGATTCCTCCAGCTGCTCCGGCTACCGCACCCGCTCCCGCACTTGCTGCTGCTGCTGCTGCTGCTGCTGCTACTCCTCTTCTGTTGGCACTCGTGGGCGGATGATGGGTGCTGCTCATGCCGGCAAAGTCGACCATTACCTCCGACTCCAGCAGCGTCACCTGCTGCACACTGACCAGCCAGATGACCAGGCAGACGTTCAGGCAGATGATCAGCAGGCACAGCGATCGCTTGTCCATCCTAGCGGCTTCTTCTAATTGGATCTAACTCTATATCCGGACAGCTCAGACGGAAGCGTTTTCTGCGTGCCTTGGCCATTTAACTCCGGATCCAAGTGGCTGCAACGGTAATATGGTAATAAGAAACGGTTAGTGAGTGTGACTAGAAATTAAATTAGCTTATCACTATCACAGTGATAATGGCCGGGCCATTACGGTAATTGATTGGCACGACATGTGGACAATTTCCTAAGTGGTCGGTCAGCCGGTTTTAACGGGTTAAGCGAAGAGCAGTCGTAGTGGCTCCTCCCTCTCGTTGCCCTGGGTCAAGTTCACTGAACTGACGTCATGCCATAATTCATTCAGAGCACACCTGATGGATTCCGAGTGCCTCCGGCACTGAACTTAAAATGTCCCCCCAGTGCACACGCGCCAATTGAGACAGAACCAGCGCCAAGATAAGCTGACTTATTGATTTATTAGTCGCGAAACAAAAGATTAAGGCTACATAGGTATATTTGATTTGGTGATAAAATGATTCCTAGAAAAGTACAAAAATTTTACTGACAAGAGAATCTCCATATGACTAAGCGTGGCCAACTGATTAGGACCTTATCGATACACATAGTAATTAATAGTTGTAGTAGTCCTTTTTTAATTCAAGTAGCTACACAACCACTATTAGTGGCCATTAAATGTTCAGGTATTCATCTGTATGTCACAGGCGTCATAAAGATAAGAACCAATTGGCAGACAGCGGAAAGTTATGCCTAACCGCTTATCGAAAGAGTTCACATGGGTTTGGTACTTATCAAAACAAGGTCACCAGAACAATTAAGTGATTTACGGGAAAGCAATCATTCATAAATTAAGCTTAATGAAATTTTAATGAGTTATTGTACGGTTTATAGTTTCTAATCAAACTTTGTGAGCTTTCTATTAAGCTTTGCCAATTGGAATTGCTAAAGAAACATTGATATGTTATCAGTTTTAGCAAATTAATATTTTTATATCGGCAAAGACGAGTGCAAACCAATCCAAACATTATAGTTTGTCATAATGATTAATTGAATATTGAGACAGTTAAGGACTGACTGGAATTTAATTATGGTTTGCCCACTATGAATGCAGTGTGTGTTTGCAGTTTGTATTTAATATTTATAAAAGGCAACCGGATGAGGTACATATCCGTAAATAATGTTGCAAAGAGGCAAAAACAAAAGGAGAAGGCTGGAACTCACAGTCACGTAGAGGCTTTAAAAAGTAAGGTCCTAAATAAAATAAAAATAAAATAAGTATCTGCGTACCTTTTTTTTGCAAGCGCATACGTTAATGCAATTTGTTTAAAATTAACCCGATAGAATAATTGCAACAATGTCCAAGATGTTTCACTGCCAAGTACTGCCTTTAAATTGAATAAAATGCACCACGAACATAGGCCAGTATAATGCAACGAATAAAAGATTATCGTTTTATTGAATCCCAAGGGGCCTCTTTCAATGTCTGTCTCGATTAGATAAGCCGCCAGGGTTTGATAAGTTTCCGATAAGGAATATTGGTTTATTAATGACAGATGGTCTGGTTTCTGTCCTGTTCCGCCCTATATTACTACTTGCATTTAAATATTTTATGATTGCCGACTAGAGCGTCACAAACGGAATTCGAGGCCGAAACGGGGCGGCCAACACGAAACGCTATAAACTTTTTATTTTCATGTAAATTCCCCGCCAGAGTCAATCGCTTTCTATGGGCATGGTTAATGTAAAAGGACTGTACTCCGGCCTGGTTGTTAATGGTTCTTGTAGCACGCAAAGCTCGTCCTGTTCCAACAAAAGCGTCTCTGCTCTAGCCAAATACAGAGGTAGAGGTTTAAAGAACAATTTTTCAGGGGTGAAAATAAGCGAATTTGCCGGATGCGACGGCCTCAAGATATGCAAAAACTAATTACAACCGAAGCTCTGACCTTTCCTAACTGCGGGGCCTGCAGACTTGGCCAAAAACGAACGAACTGTCGACAACTTCTGCCTTAGGCTTTAGGCCAGACCAAGGCCACAGTGCAGTGCAAAATGAAGTTTGCCTGCAGGCCCGATTTCGAGGGTTGATTCACCAGTAATTGACTGCCAACGGTCACGACATTTGATGGCAGCGATTAAAGAATGTGTACGAATATTTAAAAAATATGTAAACAATTTCGGTTGGTTTTAATTATTAACCAAAGGCTTTCTTTCATGTTACATATTTTTAAGGAAACTGCTTTTTCATGTTACAGATTTGTTATCAAAATTGCATTTGCCCTTCGTGAAAGTAACTACTAACGTACAGTCTAGTTTCTGGTTGATTGAATGGCAATGATGGGATTATCGCTTAGTCAGTGTCTAAGATCAGTTGTTTCCCAAATCGTAATAAAAAAATACAGGATACTCTCCCTATTACATTTTACTCAATAACTTTTAATGAACTTTAATAAACTCTTTGAAGGCAGGTCCCATTGACCTTTAATTAATTATTGTGATAATTATCTGGGGACTACCCATCTTTGTCGGACCTATAAATAAACTGACCTGCATTTCGTGACACTTCTGAGCATGATAAGAATTCAATTACTCGGCGGCTTCATCAATTACTATATTACCCTTTTGCCCTGGAGCATGATGGTACTCCATAGCATTATAAGATATGTAAGAAAAAGACAGAAGGGGTCTGGTAAAATTAATTAAATAAGAAGAAGAACAACATTAAATTAAATAAAAAGCCAGAACTAGATTAAAAATTAAATGTTTTTATACAAAAAAATACACAACATATTCTTTATATAAATATGGGTTTGTTCTTTTGTCAATATCGTTTTTACTTCTGCCATACAAATATTGTATAATCATTTTATTATTGATTGATTTGCACCCATTTCTTTGTATGATTTAAAAATTACAGGCTTGACCTCGAAAACGTTACCATATTTGGTTAGCAATTCCTTCCGATTGGCTGGCAAATTGTTGCTTGCGATATGAAATTACAGTGAATAAACACTCCCAGAGGGAGAGCCGATGATGATGATGGTTACCCATGGTGCCTGTCTGCGCAAACCTGCCTAAGATGCCTCACCTTTGCGGCCATTACTGTGTGTTCACACCTCTCGTGAACTCTGCGAAAATAAGCCTAGACGGAGTCGTCTATAATAGGTACATCGAATAGGGGATAGGGTGTTGGGATGGGATGGTTGCCAACGATGGCATTTTGCAGTCGATAAAATGCCAACAGCAATGCCGAACAACTTTTTCAAGTCGAAGGTTAAATTTTATCGTGGTCTGAATGGGCAACAAAAACATCGACAGCTCTGGGCAGGCAATTCTTCTATTGTTTATCGGGTATCTGGGCTTTGATTAGCTGCAGGCCGCCGCCAGAGGAGGAATTGCTTTCATTTCATTCAGAATGGCAGCCGGTTGGCACGGCGAAAACTTGGCTGCTGCCCAAAAACACTTTGTGAATGCCTGTCATGTTGTCTCTCACTCGGCCGGGCCGGCACACAATGCAGCGAGAAAGGCAACTTTCACGTGCACTACTGATATCCGAGAGGGCCTTGTGGTAATTGCCATCAATTCGGGCAGGAATCGGGGTGCAATATTTATACACAGTACTGCGGTAGAAATAGCGGCAAATATGTAAATTTAGGGTTTATTCTTGCAATTGGGGAAGTAATAGTCGAAGACCAATGGTTTGTAGTGTGTTTTAAGACGGGCTCTTACGTTCTTACGTGGTTTTAAATAGCTTTAAGGTTTTCTGGCACAAGTTTACACTCTGTAACATTTTAAAGTTTCATTGAATTGTAAGTGACACTTAACACTAAGATAATTCCTAAACTCTCAAGAGCAAGGCAAACAAATAAATACTATTGTTCATCCTCAAACAACTCGAACTTATTCGAAGGCAGCAATTAAATGCGGTTCGTAATTAGCAACAAAGCGAATCGGCACACTCACAAACAAGCAACTTGAAAACAAACAACAAGCTAACATGAGTGCAGAAAACTGCAATTCCAATTTCCAGTCAATGAGCCAGTTGGGTTCGGAATTGGATGCAAGTACGTAGCAGCTACATCATCCAAGAGTTGCCTAATAGAAAGTGTGGAAATAGGTTTTACCCGAACAACTTTCAGGATGGTGTTTATAATAGCGAGAGAAACACAGTTTTAGCTGTTGCTGACTGATAAACTGGTTTGTGACGTAAAAAAAGTGCAACTCAAAATCGCATTTAATTTGTTTCGCAAGAATGTGTTTTCAGTCGAAGCAGCTGTATAGGTAAGTCTTATAAATAAATTATCTTTTACCTGTATTTCCCCATTTAAAGTTCATTAATCTTAAGTAAATGTCAAATGGTTTTAAAGTAGAATTTATTTTTAATTTATTTAACTTAAATTTATTATATACTTGGTAGATAAATAGACTAAATAAGTATTTCAAGATCTTAATTGTGACTTTAAAAAGCTAAGCTCCAGCAATTGTTCTGTGTTTGTCTTTTCCAGGGCACTTTAAATTGTTTTGTGAGTAATAGTCACAACTTGGGACAGTTAAATTTGAAGAATGTTACGAAAGACATAGAGAATATTATCATTTGTCTAGGGGAAGAGATTAGCCAGAGTTTTTGGGGTCTATGCGAGGCTTTATGGCACCAGACTTTATGTCACTATACAATCATAAGTTCAGTAGTAAAGTTAAATCTACAATAAAAGTTATAATCTTTAACGACTTTGAACTGTAGTCTTAAAAAGATTTACCTTACGCATTTAATCAGTGAGTAGTAGCTACTTTTTATACAAATTTATAGAATCAGCAAACAAAGTTCATTTGCATATGGGAAAACGATTTCTAATTGCTTGGAATTTTCCCAGTTTGATAATATGAGAATAGACCCGCATTGTTTATGCCAGATTCCGGGGGAACTGAAGCCTGGCATGTCCGCAGCTGGAGATCATCGTATACATATATATGTCACTGTAATCCGACGGCATCTCAAGAGCCCGGAGAGCGTTGCATTCGCCACTTGGCATCCTGTCGCCGCCGTCAAAAGGGAGTCAAGTCAAGAGCTCAAGCATTAGGCCCCCGCCCCCGTCGGCGTAGACAAATGTCCCTCACATGTTGATAGCTGGCAAATGTAGCCATCCGTGTATGTTTACTTACATATATTTACGTACGTATGTAGGGCTGCACAGAGCTATGCTCACACAAGCCACAGGCAGGCACACTGCAAACAAATCACTCCCATGTCATGGCCATAATCAGAGATATGTTAAAAGAAAACCTTTGTATTTTGGAAATTACAAATCAAAATACATACAATTTCAAATAATGCATATCATTACTCAAAACCCTCTTTAAAAAATTCAATAGTAATCCTTTCTTTAATATGACTTTCGGTTCCCTGAGTGCATTCACGCTGAGAGCCTCGGAAAAACTCGCCCTGTCCCAGATGTCGAAAAATGTGAGTCAGCGGAGCTGGCAGCGGCTTGAAGGAGTTCCGCAGACTGGCAAAAAATATATATATATATATGAATATAGTGGGAGGAATAGGGTAAACCCAGACGAGTTTTATGCTGCCAACATGCCGCAATTACAACATGCTGGGCCAACAGACAGAGGGAGTTTCCTTCGCCTAGACAACATTTTGCGGTGTGGTGCTGTGCGGTGCTGTTCTGTGGGTAAAAACAGCAAACTTTTCCCATTTTCATTTCCATTTCCACTGCAACTGCACGCACTCTCTCTCACGTGGCCAACAAATTGCGGGGCAATGCTAAATAACGATGCCAGACAGATATTTAAGCGAATGTGGGTGCAACGTGCATGCAATTGCAATCCAAGTTGCAATTTAAGTTGCAAACATGTTGGACATCCCAGGCACCGGATGCGGATGCAATCTGCCTGAGCCTCCGACGGTTTATCCGCCTCCTTCTCAGGATTTACGAGCACTATCTTTCGTTCTACGGCTTTAGTGTGGGCGTTGGCCAATCACTCAGAGAAACATGGAATAAGTTTAAGTTTTTTTCACCAAAAATAAATGTTATTTATAACTTGAGAATTGATAAATATTCTAGCGAATCCCGTCTTATTTTAAGAAAAAGATAGCAAGTTCCTTTGATTTAAAAGAGAACATATAATATATATTTGCATTGAAGTGATGTTGAGTAATGACTTAAATGTTTTCGAAGCCCTCTTATGACTTCATTATCCACTTGACCTTGTTCCCATTTCCCTTTCTGAAAGATATATTTGCCATATCACATAAAAGAAGTAGAAATTATTGCTATACAAATTTTTTTATTGCAATATTACAATCACAAGATGTAGAGTTGTTTTTGAAAAGCTTTATTTGGAATGAATTACCAACCAACGAGTAAAGACTCTATTGGCAGAAGGACAGTAAAATTACTATAATTTTTTACACTGTTCAAAGAGATGCTGGGTCCTGGTGTTTTCCCCCAGTGTACATCCGCCACAAAGCCATAATTAACTCTTGCTCGCAAAAGCCTGCGGCTGTGGACATCGGATACACACAACTATGTGTGCCTTTGCAAGGAAGTTTCCCGAACCAGGACCCCGAAGTCATAAAGAGTATTATTACTCAAGGCACCCGAAGAGGGATCATACATAGTGGGTTGTGCGGGGGTGTTGGGTGGCAGGATGACAGAGCGGAGACAAATGCATTCGGCTTGATTGAAGGACAAACTGGCTGAGTGACAAACCAGCGGGCGCCGCCGATTGCCAATTAAAAAAGCCAGTGGGGATAGAGAAACCGTGAAAGAGGGAAATAAAAATGCAAAAAAGAAGAGCGAGGACACACCCAGGTTGGGAACGGAGCGGGTCCTGGCCACTTTATGGCCTGCCTTCGGGGTTGGTCACTCTCTCGCACGCTAAATAATTTATGAATACATTTTCCTTAGCTGCGTATGAAAATTTAATTACGCGCCTTTTGTTTACATTTTCACAGGCCAAAGTCCAGCGTTGAACCCTGGAAAAGAACGGCGAAAACGAGTTTTCAGCACGCACTCGCAACATTTTATCGGGGCAAGGAACGGGGCAAAAATACAAAACATTTTTATTTTAATAAAGGAATATCTCACCTATGTACATATATATAAAAATATTCTCTTTATGCGAATTTGAATAAAGAATGAGAATTAAGTGAAACAAAACAAAACAATTTGAGTGGTGAAGAGATTGCTGAGTGCTAAATAAAATATAAAAAATATCGTGACTCAATTTTCTTTGGGTTCAATTGAAAATAAATGACTCAAGTAAATTTATGTATATTTAATGGTGGATACCATTATCATTCTCACAATTCTCGTGTCGTTTATTAATGCAAATTTTTGTGCTGATAAAAATTTAGCATGAATTTGTTGCAAATTGATATTTGAACTCTGCCGGTCTTGAAAATTTGCTGATGGAACAGTTTCATCTGAAAAGTAAGAGACCTTGGGAGCTGCATTGCCTCTCAAGAAAACAACGTTTTTCTACAGAATTCTTCTTCTTAGACCTAATTTAGAAATGAAGTGGAATCAAAATGATCCAAAAACCTTCTACAATGCAAAATTGCGCCACATATGCCTGGTTTTTATAATTTACACGGCAATAAATAAATTCCAAACTTTGCAAACATCAACATAAGCTTCGCCCCCCTAAATATATACAATATATATACATTTTGTCTGTTTTGTGAGGCGGAGCGCGCTCCTTA
>VNJS01017419.1:0-10244 GCA_008042575.1 Drosophila watanabei | reverse complement strand
TATAGTAATTCGTATAGATACGCCGCCTAGCAATACGATTTGAAGCGTTCCAAGGCTGATTGGTCAGACGACCAACAGCTGGTCAATAGATATCCAAATGAACTCAATGAACTTCTAAATTTTATCTTAATATTTTAGTTTAATTTGATTTTTAAAAGTGTGCGAATTTTAATTAATAATTTTATTGTTATGTTGTATTAATACCCGTAGGGTATAAGAGATTTTATGAACCTGTGCAACATCCTTGTGTTAAGAGCACCGATTGCAAAGTGTTCCTCATCATTTTCTTAGCAACTTCTAAGCAGCAACACTTTCTTGTGCACTTCCTAATTTTTATATTTAAATTTTTATATCCAGATAAATGACAGCTTTTAAAAACTACAAAATCTCTTTATTACATTTTTATGATTGGTTCTTAAAAATCTAAAATTCCAGATCTTTAGATTTATATAAATTTATCCTTTGTATTAAAGAATAGAATATAGTTTTGTAGCTGGAGAATACCATATATAGTAATATATTTCTTAATTTTATTAATTTTCTAGGTGGTCTTGGCCAACTGGGCATAGAGTGCGCCAAGCTAATGCGCTCGCAGTACGGCAGCCAGAATGTAATCCTCTCGGACATCATAAAGCCCAGCCAGGCGATACTAGAGGACGGACCCTACATCTATGCGGATATTCTGGACTTCAAAGGCCTGCAGAAGATTGTTGTGGACC
This sequence comes from Drosophila watanabei, assembly GCA_008042575.1. Taxonomy (NCBI): domain Eukaryota; kingdom Metazoa; phylum Arthropoda; class Insecta; order Diptera; family Drosophilidae; genus Drosophila; species Drosophila watanabei. The sequence continues at coordinate 9,525 of VNJS01017419.1, read as the reverse complement.
ATCGCATTGACTGGCTGATCCATTTCTCGGCCCTGCTCAGTGCCGTGGGCGAGCAGAATGTGCCCTTGGCAGTGAGGTAAGATTTTAAATTAATACATTTTCATGTCCTGAAAATACCAAATCTTTTTAAAATGAAATCACTATCATATTTCCCTTGCAGAGTCAACATTGAGGGTGTACACAATGTCATTGAGCTGGCTAAGCAGTACAAACTTCGCATCTTCGTGCCCAGCACCATTGGAGCCTTTGGCCCCGACAGTCCCCGGAACCCCACGCCGAATGTTACGGTAGGACACGTTCTCTTCCTCTCTCCATAGCAACGTTTGTTCGATACTGATTTGTGTTGGCTCTTGTATTCCAGATCCAGCGACCCCGCACTATTTATGGCGTTTCCAAGGTGCACGCCGAGCTGATTGGCGAATATTATTACCACAAATTTGGCCTGGACTTCCGGTGCCTGCGCTTCCCCGGTGTTATATCCAGCGATCCACCAGGCGGTGGCACCACAGGTACGTATGGGCTTTCTACTGAAGCTCACATGCATGTCAATCTAATGGAAAATACCTGCTGCCTTACTTTTCCCACTGAAACTGAGCGCATTTCAAGCCTCATTTAACCCAATTTATTATCAACAATATGCTTCAATTCCATCGCCGATTTATGGTGTAATCAAAGGCAAGACAATGGGCCTCGTATATCAAGTCATATATGTATCTGACTTGATCTGGTGACCCATCTTAACTTGCAGGAAAATTATAGCGTATAATTGAAGAGGCTTTATTATGATTTCATTTTTCTTAAAGTGCTTTATATTATGCTGAGACTAGAAAGACAAACAAGTTCGAGAAGCCGAAGTTCGTATACACTTGCAGTTTGTAATTGAATCGACTATATCTAAGATATAAAAGTCTTTGTTAGTACTTACCTGAATACAGATCCCAAAGTTATCATTCTTTACCAAACTGTTGACTTGGCTGGGACTCATCGATGATTACTACTTTTGAGGGCATAATTGTAGTCTTAGAGTTTTGCAGGATTTTCTTAGTTAGGATTTGCATTGTTTTAGTGATGAGAGGTGGCTTTGAGTTATCCAGATGAGTTAAGAGATAAGTTAAGGTCAAGTCATATTTTTGGTCGAAGGTATCGCTTCCACTATTGATCCGAACATCTGGAAAGCCTCCGACGGACTGAGGGAGGTGCAAGGATCGTGCTTCTATTTATAGTCGCTGAGTGTGTGGGGAAGAGCAGAGCGAGAGAGATGGATAGAGAGAGCTAGAAAGAAATGGAGAGAGGCAGACAGAGAGATAGAGAGAATATGATAAAACGAGAGAGAGACACAGAGAAAGGAAGATAGAGGAAGAGAGACAGAGAAAGGAAGATAGAGAAACAGAGACAGAAAGAGGGAGAGAGAGAGACAGAAAGAGAGAGAGACAGAGAGAGAGAGAGAGAGAGAAAGAGAGAGACAGAGAAATGAAGATAGAGAGAGAGGGACAAAGGAAGGAAGAAAGAGAGAGAAATAGAGAGAGAGAGAAAGAGATAGAGAGAGAGACAGAGAGAGAGAGAGACAAAGAAAGGAAGATAAAGTAAGGAAGAAAAGAAAGAGAGAGATAGAGAAAGGAAGAGAGAGAGAGAGAGACAGAGAAAGAGAGAGATAGAGAAAGGAAGAGAGTGAGGCTGAGAAAGAGAGAGATATAGTTGGATCGAAAGGAAAATAGAGAATAGAGTAATAAAGAGGAACGGATACAGAGGCATGTATAAAAAGAGAATGAATGAGATATAGCTACAGAGATAAAGTAACAAAAAGACATTAAGAGAAAAATGTTACGAACAATATGGAGAGCAAGAGAGAGAATGAGAGAGAGACAGATAAATTTATAAAATAAGAAAGGAGCAAAAGGCATTCAGAGGGAACGAGCGGAAGAAAAAGAGAGAGATACAGAGGCCTGAAACAATCATGATACAATTATATTGTCGCGGCAGACATAGTCAGAGAGAAAAAGAGATAGAGAGCGAGAGAAGCGAGAAATAAATAGAGAGCGAGACAGATATATAGAAAAAAAATATAGAACGTGCAAAAGGCATACAGAGAAAAATAAAGAGAGCAAGAGCACAATATATATATATACAAAACAATATATCATCAGATATAGTTTTAATTATAAATATTGTTTTGTAGATAGTTATACTTATTTCAACGAAATCCTTTCCAGATTATGCCGTTGCCGTTTTCCATGACGCCCTGCGACACGGCAGATACACCTGCTACCTGCGTCCCGACACCCGACTGCCCATGATGTACATTGACGACTGCTTGCGGTGAGTGAGCTTATGAGCTTATCAATAATAATCTACATACCCTTTAAGAGGGTATCAATCAGCAATATAACTTCTCCCTGACGTATGGATTATTATAATTATATGTATTGTTTCTATTCCAGATCCCTGTTGGAGTTCATGCGGGCGCCGAACGAGCAACTGAAGCGCCGCGTCTACAACGTAACGGCCATGTCCTTTACACCTGAGGAGCTGGTAAACGAACTGAGCAAGCATGTGCCCAATCTGCATGTGACCTACAAGCCGGATAGCCGCCAGTTGATCGCTGACTCGTGGCCAGAGGTGTTCGACGACACGGAGGCCCGACGAGACTGGCACTGGCAGCACAAGTACGATCTGGCCAATCTGGTGGACTTCATGGTGAAGGATGTCCAGGAGAACTACATCAACGTGGACAACAACCATGGCACCCAGCAGCATACGCTGCAGATCTGACGGGGATCGGGAGAGTGCATCCAGCCGAACAGATCGCACAGTCACAGCCGCATCTAGTATTCCTAAGTACCAACTTTCAATTGCATTTAACGCAGCATTTATCTAGTGGATATCAACACATAAAACACAGTACGAAAAATATATTAAGGCTTACATACCTTGAAAATGTGCATCGTGTTTTGTTTAGGGGAGAATAATAATAATGTACAGGATCCTACGACCCTCCATTCATTGCCTACTTTTGGGAGGTAGCTTATCCAAGAACAATCAGTAAAAGAATAATTATGAATGTAAATAAAACTTACTTTTATGCTTAATCTACGATCATTTTATTACAGGCTTCAATGGATAAAAAGTCACCTACTTTCGCAGAAGCTCATGCATGTCAATCTGCTGGAAAGTATCTGATTTGAATTGTTGCAGCAAAAGAGCTCATTTCAAGCCCTATTTCATCCCATTTCCTATCATAAATGCCTCAATTCCATTGTCAATTGAGAGTAATAAAAGAGCAAGATAATAGACATCATTTAAATAGAAAATCGGGGGTATGATATGCTTAATTTATGTCAGAGTAGGGCTCTCCGGATAGTCAACCCATCTTATAAGCCTTTAGACTTGATTATTTCTACTATGAAGTACTTTAAATAGATTGAAAATTGAATAAATATACCAAAATTCCCACTCGAAACATTTAACACCTCAAATATTGCGCTTTTGGGAGCTTATGACTTTTTATTAGAAATCAAAATACTTAGACAAAGCACCTTCTGGGTTGTGATATATGCGAGACCTTACGTGGCTACTTAGGTTAGAGGCTATTACAATGATCGATTGTACTTGGTTTGGAGGCTACAGGTAACCCTTTGGGCTATTTTTTGCTTAGATATCAGACTCCTCTGGCCCACCGCCGCTTAGCGTTCGGAAGTGATGCAGGCAACCGCCATGCGTGGCTATATACAAGTCCGCCGCAGCCTCACTGCTGCTGCATTCGGTATTTAATTGAATTTTCTCTAAAGGATCATTTCTTCGCTTTATCTTCGATGGCGGCGACGCTGCTCGCTCGGATTCTGTAAACGAGCGAAAGGCAGAGGTGTTTCTATCAGTTGATGGAGTTTTCATTTCATTTCATATTGTTTGGCTTTTGCTCTGTGTAGTTATGCTTTGTTTTAAGATCTTTCACAAAGTGTTTTCTTAATTTTCAGCTCGTTAAAGTGTAGATATTCATATACAGAGAAATGTAAAATTATGTCTAGTTGAAAAATCTCAAAAAGAATTCAAAATTTATCAGAAGAAGAATACAAGCTATATTAAGTATCTACTTTGCGGAGGAAATTTGAACTTATGGTGTTACGGCCTTATACTTATACTATTCTTGTTTTGATATTGCAATACATTTCATATAGCTTTATATCCAACACTTTGTGAAGGCTCTTTGCAATAGAATATTTCCTAAACTTTATATTGCTTTCGTAATAATTGATTGTAATTGATTGCTTTGTAACGATTCATATTTAAAGTTAAGTTAAGTATTTTTTACTGCTTTAAGTTATTAAGTACATGTAACGAGTTCAATTTTCTAGTTTCCTTTGAGTTAGTTTTATGTTTTGTACAATATAGGATGATCATTAAGAATACATATTGAGTCGTTTACTGTATTTTGTTATTTTTACAAATATCTTTTAATTTCTATTGTTTATTTTCATTGTTTGGTTTGTGTTAGGTATTTTTGCGAATTGCGATTTATACAAATCCAATTGTTTGCTTATGAGTAATGGGCGAAATTTATGGATACAAATAAAGAGAGACGCGTCCTCGCTCGGTGAACGGTTGCATGTGTGTTTCTTGTGCGTTCTTCAATGGAAATATACATTGTTCACTCTCAGCTATATACACACTATATATATGTATATCTTAATTTCCCTAAATCATGTGCGACATCATGCAACGACTCACATCACGGTTAGCGCGATGCAAATGACCTTGATAATGCTGGTAGATGCGTTGAGGTTGCTGCTGCTGCTGCTGCTGCTGAAGATGTTTTTGCTGTTGGTGTGGAAAAATGGGCTCTGATTCCATCATCATGCCGCCGCCGTTGGCCTGCATCTCGTAGTCCATCAAACAGGCCTGTGTTCCAATTATCTGTGTGGCAGGCAGGGAGAAGAAATCTGAAAGACGAAGACAGGTAACATGATTAATTAGTGCAAAAAAAAACACAGAAACACAAGTAAAATTAATAAATTTATAAGGAATTAAGACAGCTACATGGGGAACAAGACTACAAATTGTTTATCAAATGATTATTATATTATTCAACCATTTTTCTCAGTGGTTTACCGCTGCAAGCGCAACACGTTGACGCTTCCGCTGCTATCGATATTTGCCCCAATTACCGATCGTTTATTTATAACCAATTCGAAGCAGAGCAGCGAGTTGCCGCCGTTGTCATTTTCTTATCTCCGAATAGTTTTTTTTTACTTTTCGTTTATTGTGTGCTTGCATTTGTGCTGATAAGGCCAGCATTAGCTTCGGGGCAACTGCTAAGGTAGAAATTTAGTAACAAGTCGAAACTGCGAATACCTTATTATTATTTACAAACAAATAAATGCATTAATAAGTAGGTTTCAAGCTGGAACCATTAAATTGAATGTTAGTAAATAATAATACTCATACTAGAAAAGGTTTTCTAGACTCTAGGCATAATTTAAAAATGGGATGAAGTAAGATTTGGCAGAGACTGGCCTTTAATGTACTTATGTGTATGCACATATTGATTTAAATTTGATGAAAAAACACACCACCTTCTTCCTTTTTCTCTCCTTTAAACAAACACATATTTAAAAGGAAAAGGAAAATACAGACAAGAGGCTGCCTCCAATGTATGCCTACAATGTATGCATATTTTTACCTATCTATATATGTATGTATGTGTGTTTAGCCGAGATGACTGTCAGAGGCCGGTTTGCCTTTGCCTCAAACTAAGCTTATTGTCAAGAGCTTATCGTCCCGCGAGAGAGCGGTAGAGAGCGGCGGTATTATATGGAAACTGATAACACGGGTCACAACGCAGACACAGACACCGAACTCCCCACCATTCGAGAGAGAGGGAGAGCAAGGTCAACAGACAATTTTGTAAATTCACAACCTTTACGACACTTTTCACGCAACGCCAATTAAATGTGCGCGAAGCCTACGACCCCAAGGTCAACTGATTACAAATCCAAATTACGGCCAAGAGTTACACTTAATAATTAAATAAATATTAAGTGTGTAAAAGTAGGTAAAATGTAGTAAATCAACCTAAAGATTAGCCAAGACAACCTAACAAAATAAATATTACAGATAAGTACAAATAGTAATAATTTTCATATAAAAAAACTAGATATAATCTCGCTATATTACTCACCATTGCAATACTGTGCAGCGAGATCCGCGTCATCGTAGCGACACCGCTTGGTGTACACCGGCTGGTCCATATCGACGCCGCCGCCTCCACAATCGCCATGCGGATTCAAGCGCTTCTTGCAGCGCAGCCCCTCCAGTGGCAGGACTTCCGGCGTCGGCTGCCCATCCGTGGGGCTGCTGTTGTTGTCACTGCTGTTATTATTGTTGGCATCGCTGATGAAGCCCACGGCTCGCGGATTGAAGGGATCCAGGTGGGGGCGAAGGCTGCCGGTTTCGAAACCGGCGGCACCGGCCGACGACGGTTCGCCACCATGTGCCCAGCACTCGAAATTTGTCAAAACCATGGCGCTGCGCTGCAGTGGAAATTTCCCAACGAACCAAATATGTATTGAGAGAGAGGGGAAAAAACGCGCGTCTCAACTGTACGAAAGCGTGCGGCTAACTGCAGGCTCAGTTAATTACCGCCGAATATACGCAGCAATTGGCAATGGCTGAAATAAATTTAATTAACACACGCAAACGGTGCGGCGAGCAATCGGCCAAATGACTGCGATGACGGCAACTGTTAAAAATAAACCAATAAGCAAGTTTTTACATTTTGCCGCGTGCGCCTTTTGATTCGCGTCTTCGTCGTTTGCTTTGTTTTCCCTTTCGCTTCAGTGGGACCGCAGCGGCAGTGTCGCAATAAGCCATTGGGGTCGAGGGAAATATACCGAAATATACTAAATACGATTTTGATTGATCAGCAGCGGTCATGATACAATTATTTAAGGTAGTCTCATCGACTTCCAAATCATAATTAGTTTTTTAATCAAGTTTTGCTTAATTTGTTGATGAATATGTATTAAGATCCAGTTGAATCCTGAAAAATAATAAACAAAATGCCATGCTTAGTTGTCTAGAAGCGTCTTATTAATATTTTTAAATGAATTTCTTAAATTATAAAACAAATACAAGCATAATCGGTAATTCAAAACATTGAACGTTTTAATAATATATTAAAAACAAAATATTTAGGCAAAAGTAAAATAATGGTTGTAAAAGCTGATCTCTACGATCTTCCTAGTACTTAAAATTAATTCCGTTAAATATTTTAAAAATATTTTCTAAACAAATCTTTGATCTTTAATTATAATATAATATGAAACCTGTATAAATATTTCTTAAAAAATAATATATACATAATAATAAATAAAGTACGAAAAAAGTTTGTCAAATTTTAATACTGGTACTCGCAGTATATTTTGGTATATTCATAATGCAAAACGGTAATACTATTTTATCATGTGATTTTTGTGATTTGTCAAATATTTCTGATAACCGAATGGCAGGCCAAAGCAAAAACAGAAATTGAAAGAAATTATTACTTATTTCAATTGGTCCGACTTTTAAATAATTTGAAAAATGTCGAATAAGACGAAGAAGACCGGTAGCGGCAACGGAGGCCCTACGAAACAGACCCGCCAGCAGTCACAGGTAACATCCCGAATCGACCCCATTTGCCGGCTGGCCTAATCCCTTGTTTATTTTCTTCGCAAGGACTCCCATGACTACAGCTCCTTCAAGACCGTGCTCTTCTACTGCATGCTCATCGTGTTCCTGCCAGTGCTGACTTTCTTTCTCCTCAAGGGCTTTATTCTCGACCAGTTCTTCAGCATTTCCGAAGTCAAAGTGAACATAGCATCTGCCGTGGGTGCCGTTGTTGCGCTGCACATCGCCTTGGGACTGTATATCTACCGGGCGTACTTCGGAGCATCCGGCTCCAAGGCCACCAAGGCGGACTAATCCTCATCTAGCGGACTGTTTGTTTCCTCATTTCCATTAATCATAAGTCGGAAAAGCACTCTTGTACATACATACTACATATAAATGCGGTTGTTTACATGTCAGCGAGGGAGGAGAAAGTCGTCGCGCCTGTGTAACCATTTGTAATCGTTTTCCATTGCATAAGTTTCGATAACAGTGTGTGGAAAACGTGTGTTTAGTGTTTTGTGTGCTTAGTTTATATTAAAAAAGAGAGACTACAAATTATTCAAATGCGTGTGCTCTTGAGGAATTACTCTATATTGGAGGCGGTCAAGCGTTTATTGCCGCGGCCGCGAAAGAAAATCTACAACCTAGGCGCTTGCTTTGAGCTGATGGATATCCCAAAGGTTAGAGGTGGGAAAGATGTATCAAATATTACCTAGGAATATGTATTACTAATGCAGAGGAGTGCAAAGGGGTCGAATTTATTACTCTGGGAAATAATTTGCAATCAAATGTATTAAGTATGCTATGTAGGCAGTTACTAATAAGTGAAAATGTATTTACGGAGACATGCAAATATTTCTATTAATTCAAGACATTTCTAAAGATCGTATAAAGTATTATTATGTATAAAAGTTTAAATCATTCCTTTGCACAATAAAATTAAATTCAATTTACATATTTTGAGCCCCCTTTAAGTAAATTTCTTCACACGCCACTGAACTTGTCTATCGTGCTGCCACCTGTTTACGCCAAGCGTTGCCACCTGGCCTTACACAGCTGTTGCTGCTCGCAATTTGTTTTTTATTTTGTTCTTCCTGCTTGTGCCTCAAATATTTGACCCGAAAGAATTCGTGTGAAATGATACATTACTAGCCGTGGCCAGAGATTTCCCAACATCGCATGCTGCCACCGTCCAGCGCGGTACCGTGCCGCAGGCGAACCTCTTTGGAATTCGGCGCACCTGCCGATATATTGATTTGAACCACCTGTTGTTAGTTCGGGCGCAGCAGCACTCCCACTCATAGAGCCACAAAACACTCACGCCACGTAGTCTTAGTCAGAATGCTGCAACGTTTGCCAGCCAAAATGTGGACGCTCTGCCTTCAGGCAGCTTTGATGGCCACCTTGGCCCGGAGTTCCGCCTCCCAGCGCGATAACCTGGTCGGACGATCTCAGGTGCCGGTGCCGTTAGAAACACCATGCCAGCTGTCCACTAAATGCCACTTTCCTTTTCTATATACCCGCAGATATCCTACAATCCCAGCGAGCTGTCCGAGTCAAAGTTCCTTGAGTACAGCAACCTTTCGGATAAACTGCACTTGCGGGAGGCCCTCGGCAACATCATGGTACCGCGGGTCGTGGGATCCAAGAACCACAGCATTGTGCGAGAGTACATAGTCCAGAGCCTGAGGGATCTGGAGTGGGACGTGGAGGTGGATAGCTTTCATGATCATGCTCCCATTATGGGAAGGTTGCACTTCCATAACATTATTGCGCGTTTGAATCCGAAAGCGGAGCGATTTCTGGTGCTTGCCTGTCACTACGACAGCAAGTATATGCCGGGAGTGGAGTTCCTGGGGGCCACCGACTCGGCGGTGCCCT
>VNJS01017408.1:0-12034 GCA_008042575.1 Drosophila watanabei | reverse complement strand
GATCGAGGAGCAAGCAGACGCGATTCGCGAATTCGCATCAAGAAACGGATGCGAATTTGCGTTCACACCGCCTCGGGCTCCGCACATGGGCGGGCTATGGGAGGCAGGTGTCAAAACTGCCAAGCGCCTACTCCTACGAGCGGTGGGCAGCGCGCTTCTCAACGCGGAAGAGCTGGGGACAGTGCTCGTCGGGATCGAGGCAGTAATGAACTCGCGGCCTCTCGGAGCAATGAGCCAAGACCCAAGCGACGGAGAGGCGCTAACTCCCGGGCACCTGCTGACAGGCGGGCCGCTCCTCGCAGCACCAGCACTCCGGACCCCGGACCAGGCGGGTCTCAGTTGCTTGCGGCGATGGCGGCTTGTCTCGTCAGTCAGGCAAATGTTCTGGCGGCGATGGTCCCAGGAGTATGTCCTGGGCCTACAAATTCGGGGCAAGTGGCACCACCAGGAGGAGAACGTCAAGGAGGGACAGCTCGTCGTCGTCGGAGAAGACAACCATCCGCCTCAACAGTGGCTCTTGGGAAGGATCGTGACGACCCACGCAGGAGAGGACGGCATGGTCAGGGTCGTCGACATTAGGAGGACCGATGGAGCCGGCTTTCAACGGGGCCGGTTTTGGGTCATTTGAGTTTAATTTGAAGTTGTTTGTCATTATGAAGTCTAGTGTAAGTTAGTGTAGGGCGAAGGCGGGAGCACAATAAAGCCCTCTCTCGCTCATTGCGAATTTGCCCCGCCTTCGCCAACCGTCGTCAAGCTCGGCTTTGTGGTAGGATATATACGCACAAGGCCCACTGTATATTACATTAACATAGGTTGAGCCTAAAGCCCATTGTATCGAAGAGGCACCGAATCCCCGTTAGATTTAAGCATAACACTGTCATCTCTGTCTATCATGTACATTAGCATTAAGAGATAAATATGTATACCTAACGCACATATACATCGATAGAGAAGAAGCGCAGTAGAAGAACAAAAACTCGAATTCATTCGGTGGCTTGTACTTGGAACGATCACACGAAATAAAGTGAAGAATTATATTAAAGCACCGTGTTAATTATTTAACGTTTACAGCTTTAAGTTCTCTTGTATGAAATGCAAGAAATTGTCGAAAAATTGAAATCAGATCGAGCGCACGTATTTTCGTTTATCGTCTTGCCAAATAAAATATTCTTGCCACCAAAGTTTTTTCGGTTTTTGATTCTAAAAAACTAAACAATACTTTTATTATTTAAAATAAAAACTAAATCTTAAAATAACAAACCCCGAAAATAAAAAAAAAAAAATGGTTCAAACATATATGCAAAATTTGAGCGATTGCTTAGTATTAACGATAGTTGTTGGCTTAAAAAAATAAATTGATAACCGATTGTTTAACTTTATTTAGAATTATTTTTTGAGTCGCTTTCGCCTTTACTTTTTGCGATATCTCGTAACTTTTAAAGGCACTTCGTGTCTCAGCTGGAAAAAATAATAGAAACGTGAGCAACTTGCGTCAAAAATTTGGCTTATCCTCTGTTTTTTTGGGAGATAAAGCTAAAGGTTAAATAATTCAAAGTAAGTAATAGCACATACATTTTATACAGATTCGTTTCAAAAGGTGGTATTTTATATTCAGAATGGGTCGTGAAGTGCATTGTACAGCTGGAGATAGGAATACAATAAAAAAACTGAAGAATGAGGGGAAAACCATAAGACAAATTTCTCAGATTATGAAGTGCTCAGCAAAAAAAGTATTTTCGGCCCTTCATTTCACAGACAGAAAGGAAACTCGGGGTAGAAAGCGAGCCAACAACACAATAGTTTGATGCCTTATTAATTCATAAATCGAAAAAAAGTCCATTCCTATAATCAGAGGACCTAAAAAATTACATGCAGGCATCAGTAACCAGTCGCACAATCAGAAATAGACTGATTGAAAATGGTTTAAAGGTACATTTTGCGATAATAGTGCCATATCTAGGCAAAAAGAATATTGAAAAAAGACTCACTTTTGCTCATCGTCAACTGAACTGTGAAAACTTTGATGGTCTGATGAAACTTAAATTAATATGTTTGGATCAGACGGAAAGGTATATGTTAGACGAAGGAAAAATTCAGCTTTCATTCCTAATTATATAAAAAAAAAAAAAAAGCAAATAAACATGGTGGAGGAAATTTGATGCTATGGGGATGCTTTTCCTCGTCTGGAGTAGGGCCAATTTTCGAGGTAAAGGGAAAAATGTGTGCCCTAGACTATCTCAACATACTAAAGGAGGTTATGCTTCCCTATGCCGAAGATGAAATGCCGCTGAAGTGAGAGCTTATGCAGGATAATGACCCCAAACATTCGCACAAATTAATCAAGAAATGGGTCCAGGACACACAGATAAATTTAAGGGAGTGGCCCGCTCAATCCCCTGACTTAAACCCAATTGAGCATTTATGGAGCATACTAAATAAATTGGCGGCTTTAGGCTCAAAAATAAGAAAGAATTGTGGGAGAAAGTGCAATCAGAGTGGTATGCCATTAATCCCTCAATTTTCGCCAATCTGGTTGCTTCCGTGCCTCGTCGGTGCTCTGCTGTTATTGAAGCTAAAGGCTGTAACACTAACGCTATTGATAAACAAGATATACAATTAAAAACAAAGACGTTAAGTGAATTTAAGCGTTTAGTTTCTATTATTTTTTCTAAGGGAAACAAATATAAATAATTTTTTTTTAATTAAATTTTAACATATACCTCAATTATGTTTAAAAAAAATAAATCATTGATGATCGGATACGCGTCCTATGAAATAAATGAAACTAACGACTTTATATATAAACTAGCAGACCTGACCCGCTTTGCTGGACCCGAACTAATTATAGTTGACCCGGCAAACACTGTTTTGTCATGTTTATTATTTGTAGAAAACAATGAGGAAACAATGAGCATATTACAAAGTTGTCAGTAAATAACATATTAAGCCTTGAACAGTAATATTTATTATTTTAAAGTATAAGTTCTTTCAAATTCTATTTAATTTAGCACTAATCGGTGCACAATATTTTTGGTTAACCTGTCTTTAGATAACATAAATAGAATACAATGGCTCATGTGGCGGAGTCAACACTGGCAATTTCACTTTACCATTAACGCGGGATAATCCAGGCGTTTCTCCGGAAAATTTTAATGCACCACAATACTCGCAAACAACGTCCATTTGCCCAATGCAAACGCTAGGATGCAAGCTGTAATCATTGCTGCAATCGTATCGAAACGCAGCTCGATTCAAATCAGCTAAATATCTTGTTCTGCGTCGCAAATTATCTATTTGTTGACTTCTGTTGTTCGCTCGACGATTCTGCATTGCCAACCGAGCTGTTTCACGGGCTGCTTCACTTTCCTCTCGTGATTGAGAAGCACGAAGTCGAGCCATACTATTGCGGCGCTGTTCACGTGCAATTTCTTGTTCTTCTTCAGTCCTTTCATTTGCAGTATTTTGTATTCTTCTTGCATTACGGCTTTGTCGGGAAAGATTCGATCGTCTGGTTCGCGGCATTATTAATTAAACTTCACTTCACTTCAATCCACTTGTTAATTATTTATTTAATAGAAATAGTTTTAATATTTTCTTACAAATATCAAATTGTCATCCATACGTCATTACATAGCTGTCATTTTACGTCAATTACATAGCTGTCATTTCCTTTTTGTTATTCCAAGTCTGATTCCAGAGGAACGCTGTCGAACGGGATAAAAAGTATCCTATGTCCGTCTCCTGGCTCTAAGCTACCTCCCTACCAATTTTCAGCCAAATCTGTTCTGCCGTTCTTGAGTTATAAGTGGTGTAACTAACACGACTTTCTTTTATATATATAGATAATGTAAATTTTTAGGTTTCTCCCACAATTAGAGAACTGGAGAACCAATTGCTCGAAGTTTCCAGGCAAATGTTTTTTTTTTTTTTTTTTTGCTAACAAATTTTTCTGAAAATCATTTAGAGCCTAAACAGATGAAATTGCTTTCACTAATAAAATAGAATATTGAGTAAGCGCGAGATGTGTGAGAATTGCTTGTTTGAATAATGTCTGTTATTAAACGATTAAATACTGGAGGACGTACACGTGATGCACAACGGCAAATGATTGTTCTTAGTAATCAATTACAAGATAAACGTGCCAAACAGAATGCATTGAGACGGACTCAACATGCACAGGTTCACCCTGCAGAACCGATACTAGAGGACAAGCTATAAATTTAGACAATGATCTTAGCTATGTTATTGGTTAATTATCTGTCGTATGTCAGGATTGCAATCCAGTGAAGTTTCAGTAGGAATCTGATGGATTATGTTGCGCTGCTGGCAAAGTAAATTTGCCCGTTTTGATGCTTTCACCAGCACCATTGTATTCCATTTTCTATGGATACATCCCAATCAAAGCATTTCCTAGCGTTTGTCACGTAGTTCTCTGGCCGGGGTAAAATCTCAGTCGGGGCCAGGGAACCTATACAAGAAAATTTATATAGAAGGGTGGAACCTGTAGTAGGAATTTGTATGGGGTAGCGATAGGCCTAGAATCGAGGTGCTAACGATGCGTTCCGTTCGTCGGGCAAGCCTACGGGGATTTAATGCTCCGGCTGGACTCGGAGCCTAAGGGGATTTACTACTCCGGATGCACGAGCCGCGAACCTGAGCCGAGAAGTGGGAAGAGGAAGAGGGAACGAGGATTCGGATGCCAAATAGAATACGCAAGGGAAGTTTTATGTATATGTGTGTATGTACCCTTCAGTACCCATCCCGAGGAATTCAGCAGGAATTCCCCCGGATTTGGAGGCGTTTCTCCAGGAATTCCCCCGGATTTTCGCCAGGAATTTGTTCGGGGCATGCGTTCGTGGAACACGAGGAATTCCTCGGGATTTTCCCAGGAATTCGCCGGGAATTTCCCGCGGAATTCCCCCGGAATTCACCCGGAATCCCTGTGCGAGTTCGAAAACCAATTGGAATTTCAAAAAAGAATCGCCAGGAATTCTGCCGGAATTCGCCAGGAATTCTGCCGGAATTCGCCAGGAATTCTGCCGGAATTCGCCAGGAATTTGGCCAGTAATTCTGCAGGAATTCGCCAGGAAGAAAAGCTATAGAAAATACCTGAAAATTCCCTTCTATTAATAAAAATCGGTGTAATTAATTCTTATTTAAATATTTATTTATAAAATTTTATGTTTTCATCGATGTTAGCATTTTTTCTGCCTGTTTCCTAGTGTCAGGGACGTCCTCTGCTGGCTGATGGTCCTTTAAGCAACTAATGCTATCTGTAAATAAAATACATCTGCTAGAAACAAATAGCAAATTGCAGCATTTTGCAGAAATATACATATGTATATACGTACCAATTTAAAGTAAAAAGAAAACTCCGAAAATCGTGTGAGTTTCCCACGCAGTTACAGTTAGGTTAAATTCGCATCGATGCTTATCAATTCTGCAAATTAATGTTTAAATTAAACTCAAATAAGTTGCACTTACCTTATTATAATATTTAACTTTTGCGGATATTTATCTAATACGCAAAACACTTCTGAATGCAGCAGCAGTCAAACGCAAAATGCAAAAAGAATTAGAAGCAAGACAAAACCGAAGACCGAAAATTCTGTCGCGTGACTGGGTATACACGACCAAAGAAATGCCATATAATTTAAACCAAATGAGGCAGAAGATCCAACATGAACATTTTTGCTTCGCCTGAAGCAAATTTTCAATACTTGCCAATATACAATACCATTAAAAGAGTAAAAAAGTATTAAATTAAAATTTGAAATATTTATAAATGTCCCAACTTATTTTAAAAAGGGTATCCTGACGTCGCCACAATACACTTTGCTTGTGAAATAGATCTTTTCCCTCCCTTCCCTACATCCCCCATCTCGCTCTAACTTTCGAGCCGTTGCTCCGAATCAGTTCGAAAAACAAAAACAAATATTAGGTCTGAACTTCGGAAGACTTCGGCAGTAGCCGATCGTAGGTCGAATTTTTTTTTCCAACTCCGTTTCGAACTTCGCTAAACGAAGCCTATGCGATTTGTTTTTGTTTTTTCGAACAGGCCGCCAGGAATCGGCCGGGAATGAATTTTGGTACTGCAGGGTAATTTTATCATATAAAGAGAGGGGCCCTGGCTGCTGCCCTCACAGTGGGTATATATATTTATTCTTACATGGAATCCCTTCGGCACGCGGGCTGGGGCTGCTCGAGGCAGCAGGTGCGCGTGGCGAAAAGAGGCAGCGGGGCACGCGAGCTACGGCTCGGTGCAACGGGCGCGGCAGGCACGTGCGTGTGTGCGTGTGTGTGCGTGGGTGTGTGTGCGCAGGTGTGTGTTCGCAGGTGCGGACGCGCGTGTGTGTGGGCCATCGCGTCGCGATGTGGCACTGGGTACGGCGGGTAGGTGCGCGTGCGTGCGTGTGAGTGTCTCACCGCGTGGCTGCGTGGACTTCGATGCTGCTCGGCGGAGCGATCGAATAACACGTCTTCTCTCGGCGAGGCGTCAGAACGGAAGAGGAAAAGTGAAACATGAGAGATCGCACATGACGCGTGGCGTTCGCTGAACTAGTTCACCGCTATCTATTGGCCTATCGATCGCGGCCGCACAAGTGCGATAACGTGTTTGGGGGGTTCTTCTCGTGGGTCGCGTCTTGGCTTAAATAATAATAGCTGGTTTTAAGTAGGGTTTTCTTCAGTTTTTCTATTAGATTTCAAAAATAACAGAGGGACGACGTGTCCTAACTTAGATCTATACATAATAAAGAACATGTTATGAAAGTCTTAATACATATTATAACCGAGTTACCCGGCTGCTCGGCACGAAAATTTGTGCGCCCTCAATTTTAATGCGTTACATCCCCTCCTTACTTGCAGGACGAAAAAGAGACGCTTCCTATCCCGTTCGACCTCATGGTGATCTGGAACGATCCTGCGAGGGTCTTTACTCGGGTGCGTTGACGCGACTGTTGTGCCGCTGAGCGTCGGGCGCAGATGACCGGCCAAACTGCGGATGGGACTTGCTGGTCGTGGGTGTTGCAAGTCCACCCCACCGGTAGCGGATAGCGCGCACTTTCGGGGGGCGACTGGGCTGGAATGCCCTCGGCACCCGTAGCTGTGTCGGCTCGCTCGTCGCGGGTTGTGCGGTCGTCTCGGCGCGTGGCGAGTCAGGACCCAATGGGTTCCATTCTGTGGGTAGATCTGTGGAAGAGTAACTACACTAGCTTAGTTCTAGAACGATTTAGAATTGAGAATTAATGGGCAGCAGCAATGAAACTCCTAACTAGTTTTCGATAGCTTAAGGGTTAACAAAGATCTTAAGTCTAGTGGGGCACAGAGTTGTGGTTGTTGGTCGGTTGACCTCGTTGGGATGGCCCGGGATGATCGCCGGTGACATCGTCGGCTGGTTCGTCGTCTTCGTCATTGGAGTTATCTGTGGAAGAAGAATGAAGAGCTTTCAAATCACCAATATTTGCGGGGCGGCCCTTTCGCTGGCCGGGTAAGCGGATTCGGACGACGTTAGGCAAGGGAAAAGCGACCACTTTATAGGGTCCGTCAAACTTTCGGGCGAGCTTCGCTGCAAAGTCTTCGGCGGCGTTAGACAAATGGTGTTGCCGAACGAGGACTAACGATCCCATCGCAGGTTTCCATGTGCGTCGACGCATGTTGTAGTGTATCCCCTGATCTCGGCAGGCTTTCTGCAAGTTGTTCTGCATGATTTGGAAGACTTCTTTCAAGTGATCGGCTCTCTTCGATGGACTCTAGGGCAATGTTGCGTCCCGGGTGTTACACGGTCGTACCAGGATCCCGGTAATCGTGGTTCTCGTGCCTGGAGTAGAAAGGCCGGACTGTATCCGGTCGATTCCGAGGTGCTCGTGTTGATGGCGAGTGTCAGTTCCGGTAGCAATCTGTCCCATGTGTTTTGACTGTTCTCCACGTACTGTGGTATCGTCTTGTCGGTGCGATTTGCACGCTCGGTTGGGTTTTCTCGAGGCAATAGGGCGCGGTGAATTGGAGTTCCACTCCTGTCTCCGTGAGGAAGGCCCTGAACGCCTTGCTGGTAAACTGGGTGCCATTATCGCACACCATTTTCCGTGGAGCTCCCAATCGACTAAGTATCCTTTCACGGAAGGCCCGTATAAGAGTTGCCGTGGTTGCCTTTCGTAGGGGTACCAACTCGACCCACTTGGTGAAGCTGTCGAAGAATACGAGAAGCATGGTATTCCCTTCCTTGGAACGGGGTAAAGGTCCGACGAAGTCGGCACACAGGATTCCAAAGGGTTCGCTGACTTGTCTCGTAAGCATCTTCCCAGCTTGTTGCCGTTGTTCCGACTTGAACTTCTGGCATGGGATGCACTGTCGAACGTGCCGTCTCACATCTCGAAACATCCCTGGCCAGAAGTACTTCTGCGCGATCGGAATGATAGTTTTCCGAACGCCGAGATGGCCCGCTGTGGGCGCATCATGGCATTCCTCCATGATTCGTTGGCGATGTTCGGCTGCGACACACAGTTTCCAGGGGATTTAATCCTGGTCGTCAGGACGATGGCCGAGGTGTCGGTATTCACCGTTCTCGATGATGAAGTCGGGAAACTTCTGCGGGTCCTCGCGGACGTCTTTCATCTTCAGTTGTAACCACTTGCAGTGGTGGCCGTCTTGTGCGAGACTCTGTAGATGATCCAATGGTTGCCGTGATAGGGCATCCGCGACGACTTTGTACTTTCCGCGGCGATAGTGTGCATCATATTGGTACTGTTGGAGCTCTAAAGCCCATCTGGCGATCCTGCCGGTCGGGTTCTCGATGTGATCGAGCCACTTAAGCGCCAGGTGGTCGGTGATTACATCGAATCTATAACCTTCGAGGTAACAACGTAGCTTCCGTATTTCCCAGACAATGGCCAGGCATTCCTTTTCTGTGGGAGAATAGTTTAGCTCCGCGGCATCCAATTTCCGGCTGACATAGGCGATGACTCGTTCCTAACCGTCGATTTCCTGCGTCAGAACTTCTCCGAGGCCGTAGTTACTCGCGTCGGTCTGTAGTGTCATCTTGACAGAGAAGTCTGGGCAGGCCAGCACGGGTGCGTCTGTCACTAAAGTTTTCAGGAGATCGAAGGCACTCTGTTGTTCGCTTTCCCATTTCCACCGCTGGTTCTTCCGTAGTAGGTTCGTCATGGGCTGGACGACCGAAGCGAAGTTAGGCACGAATCGCCTATACCACGAGGCCATGCCGAGGCATCTCCTCAGTTCCCGTAAGCTCGTGGGAGGACTCAGGTTCCGTACGGCGGCCACTTTGTCCGGATCGGTGTGGATGCCTTGATCACTGATCACGTGACCTAGATAGGCTATCTTCCTCTTGAAGAATGAGCACTTCTCCTGGTTGATGCGCAGGTTGGCTCTCCTCAATCGTTCGAAAACTCGTCGCAAGTTATCCATATGTTCCTCTAGGCTGGCGCCGATGACAATAATGTCATCGAGATAGGCGAATGCGTGCGGATCGAGGTCGGGTCCTATTACGCTATCTAACGCACGCTGAAATGTCGCAGGGGCGAAAGGCATGACTCGCCATTAAAAAAGGCCTCTTCCGGTCACCGTGAATGCGGTGCATGCCCGGCTATCCGTGGCCATGGGTATTTGCCAGTATCCGTTGCGCAGGTCCAAGGTTGAAATGTATTTTGCGTTTCTCAGCCGCTCCAAGATGTGATTGATTCGCGGCAGCGGGTATGCGTCTGGGACGGACTTGGCGTTTAGCTGTCGGTAGTCCACACACATGCGCCACTGGCCGGTCTTCTTTCGTACCAGGACTAGTGGGGCGCTGTGGGGGCTGCGCGACGGCTCGATGCATCCTTGCTCTAGTAAGGCGTCTACTTGTTCGTCGATGATGCCTTGCATGGCGGGGTTCTTCGGGAAGTAGCGCTGCTTGATCGGCCGGTCATCCCGCATGGTGATCCGGTGCTCGGCTTTATTCGCTACTCCTGTCATTCCCTCGAAGCGTGCCAATTGTTCGCTGAGGAACGCTTGGACGCGCGGATTGATTTCGTCGTCGTTTTCCTGATGTTCGTGGCTCTGTCGTTGGGGCGCCTGAGGCCCGGTCTCTTCGTCGTGTGTTCGTGATGTGTTCTCTGCGTTGCTTTCTGCTCGTATTCCTGGTTCGTTGTCCTCACGTTCTTCCACGAGGGGCATCTCCTGTGTCGCTGCATCGTTGTTATCGGCGTGTTCCGTCGCTTGGTTTCCTCTGATGATTTCTTCGTTGGCTGTACTTCGTGTCTCATGTCCGCTGCGTGGCTCTTCGGGTGCACGGCTTTCATGGTAGCTCGGTTGTCCTAAGTCCTGGTTGGCTAGGCCTAGTCGTGGTTCTGCTAATGTCCTTGGAGTGTCTTCGTGATCGGGTGGGTGTCGTGGTCGAGATCGAGGTCGAGGTTGTATCTCCGGCGGATTGACTTGCTCCGGTTCGTTTGGCCTGGGCACGTTGCGTTCCCCAGGTCTGCGTCGGGACAACGTGACAGTTGCAGTCCCACAGCGGAGGGTACCACCGATGGACGCAAGAAAATCCATCCCTAAGATTAACGGTTCTAGCATGGATGGCATAATTAAGAGAGGAACCTGTATCGACGAGCGTTACGTCCGCCAAGAGCAACCTTGTTACTTTTACCCGAGACGTGTCGGCTAGATTTATTTGAGTACGAATTTCCCTAAACTGATGAGGTTGTCCGACTACGTCGGCGATGTTCTGGCTGATAAAACTTCGAGACGCCCCTGTGTCGATGGTGGCCAGACGCACGTACCCGCCAATGTCGACCTCAGCGGCGATCCTCCCTCTCTATTCTAAGCGGTGCGGTTACTGAGGGTTCCCTGTTGAGTTGGGTCCTGACGGACTCCGCCGGTCGAGGGGACCCATCCCGATTTCCGGTTGTGGGCGTCGGCAGCATTCTACGGTTCGGACGTCACGTCGTCCGCAGTCCCAGCAAAAGTATTGCCGTGGATTTCGGCAGTCGCGGCTGAAATGCCCTGGTGCCCCACAGTTTCGGCAAGCATCCCAAACATCGATTCGACTGTCGGATGCGGTTACTCTGTTAACCCTAGCTGCCGGGGTCACTCTGAGTTCTGGTGGCGCACGGGGTGAGCTTCGTTGAGTGATTCTTTCGGGAGTCGCAGGTTGAACCCGACCCGGCGAAGGCGGGTGGTATACGGTGGCAGGCTGAGAGACACGGCTGTGGCTTTGTCGTCCGAGGCTCCGTTTCTGGATGGCCTCAAACTCGGTAGCCAGTTGAGCTAGTTCCCCAATGGTCCGGAACTCGCTCCGTCGGATGTACATTTGATACTCTGGCGCGACATTTTCATATAATCTGTTCAGCTCTTGAGTTTCATCGTAGCCAGCGTGACGCATGAGAACGCGGAGGTCTAACATGAAGTCCTTAAAGGTTTCTCCCTCCGAATCTGGTCGTCCAAGCGTTGGAGGTATCGAGGTGGGAGGAAAAATTCTAAGAATTCACGACGAAAGGTGGTCCAATCGGCCCCTTGCAGGCGGCTTGTTTGGAACCACTTATCAGCTCTGCTCGTCAGCAGTTCTGCCATGGCGCGAGGGAGAAGTTCTAGATCGATCCCGTAGGATAAGGCCCGGCTTTCGACCTGTTCGACGAAGGCGAGAGGGTCAGAGTACCCGTCGAATTGGAGACCCCATTTGCGAATTCTCTACGGAACGCAGACGAATTCTCGGCGGTGTCGGTCTTGGCTTTCTTCAGTGAAAGCAACTCGATGTACGGACAACGGAGAGGGGGCAGTGACAGCGAAGCTAGGGGTGGTACGAGAACGACCTACAGATGAGCTTCCAGGATTTACTCCGGCGTTTACGGGTGCAATGAGGCCGCTGGGGCCGGGTTTGTCCTCTCCAGAGGGCACGGGACTCAGGGCACGGGTTGTATACCGCCTTTCGAGGTCGGCGAGTCGAGCCCACACCTCTTGGGTCTGTTCGGAATCTTTCACTAGCGTCGCGAAGTTTCGACGTAGATCGTCGACGAGTCTCTCGGCGGGAAACCCGAATTCGTCA
>VNJS01017393.1:0-11999 GCA_008042575.1 Drosophila watanabei | reverse complement strand
TATTCCGAAGGTTTCGATTTAATGAGAAATCAGCATCTTGCGTAGTAGTTTCTCCAGCTCTGGGTTGCCTTCAGTCGTACTGCGGTTTGGCCTGCTGTGTTTCTGATGAAATGTTCTATCGGTATTATGAACAGGATTGCATTCAGCGCTGCCGCGGGGCATATTCTTTGTAATTCCATGCTATCCTAGTTAGTTTCTGCATTTTGTATGCCCTAGTTAGTGCTGGCCATCAGCGAGTGCTCTGTATATGAGTATGGATCTTACAACCGCCGAGTAAAGCCATATTTTTATTTTGAGGTGAATGCCCCAGTTTCTCAAAACATCTTCCTATAGGTGTAGAATGCTATTCTTACCTTTTTGACTCTTTCGTTGATGTTATGTTGCCATGACAGCTTCGCATCCAGTATCACAGATACTTTACCTACTGTAATAGCTCTATACCGTCTATCTTTGGTTTTTTTGAGCTAGGGACTTTGTTATTTTTATGAAGAGCATAACTTCAGTTTTGCTTGGGTTGATGCTCAAGCCGCAGGCATTAGCCCATGTTCTTCATTAGTTCACTAATGGCGTCGGGGAATGGTACTAAAGTGAGTCGCCCTACGTAGTCTGCGTATGCTATGTTGTGAGTCGGAAAGGTTTGTTCTGCGTTCTTTTTCTGATGTGGATATCTAGTACCCGTTCTAATGTTTTCATAAGGAATGATGTCAGGCTAATCGGCCTATAATCATTGACTAGGATGTGTCTTCCTCTTCCTGGTTTTTGTATGAAGACTACTATATTATACTAATTAATAATATAATATAATTAAATACTCGTAATACTCGTAAGTTCCAACATATATTTTTATGTTAACCGAATGATTACAATGGGTATTATATTAATTTGAAGAACACCGATCAAACTAATTCGTATCCAAAACCAAACTAAAATAAGTTCTAAATTAGTTAGCGTCCAATCCTCGGTGTCGAGCTTTTCCAAATATGGACTTCAAACGTTCTGAGAGGATTCGGGAGAATTTATAGAGAGCTTTGGAGTTACTAATTAAGTTGTTATTGACTTCTCTTGAATTCAGGTGCAAGGTTGGAAATTCACTATATTTCTCTGTGTTGACCTATTCGTTTACAATCTATATATATAAAAATAAGTGGAATTTTTTCTGAGTTAAATAACTCAAGTTAAATAACTCACCTAGCCAAACCAAATCTAAAGGCTTGGATCGGACTATTGTTTATGGGTTACGTAAAGTTTGCACAAAATTGGTTGAGTGATTCTTTACTTATTAATCATTTTGTAATAAATGATTTCAGTAACTGGCATTTGGTCATGTCGCCTTTTCAATTATTTTTATTTGTAATTCATAATTATTGCTTTGTGTGTTATAGTGCGTTAGCTTATTTATCTTTAAAGTTTGTTCGTTTTCTAAATAAATTGTTTGATGCATTTGTTGTATGCATTCATATAAATGTTGAGTCTCGAATTGTTAAAGTGTACTATGCATGTATTCCTGTGCTTTTCTCATATTCTCTTTTTTGTACGAAGAAAAAGTGCCACTACTTAGAAGAGAAAATATAGGTAGGCGAACGCGTAATTTTGCATTACGAAGACGGTCACGGACTGCAGATACGAATGAACGAAATGGATCCATTGACCCTGTACCTGTATTGAATCTTCCACGGCGATCACGAATACGTCGAGCCATCTGCATGGCATTACTCACAACTTACTTTAAACTGAATGTATTTGAATTGAATTTAGTTAAGTGACTTCATTTTACATAATGAATCTAGTTGTATCAATATGAGTGAGAAAGAATCCAGTAGAATAACACATTGCGTATAATGAGTGAGTATGACTGAAGCCTAAAACTAAATGAAAACTTTGGCAGAGTTATCCGAGAAATTCAAATACCTAGATCAAGAGCCAAATTCTTATCTGCCAAAACTTTTTGAAGCGAATAGACGATATGGACGGGAAAAAAGCAAAGGAATTTCTATGTATTTTTTTATGTGGTTTTCTTTTTTTATAATTTGGTTAATTCTTATAGCTAAGAGCTTAATTATTTTGTTTGCGCTTAGATTATTAACATTGTGTTTGTTCCCGTTCATAAGTGTTTTTTATGTGTTTTTTTAGATTTAATTCAACTTTTTGAAATATGCAATTATATTTGTCCTAAATTTGAATGCATGTATATAGGGTGCAATAAGCACAGTCGATGTTAATGAAAATCTGCAGACCGGAAAGTACAATTTAATACAGAAGTGCGGCCTAAACGAAGTGTGGGAATTTTTTTTTTTTTTTTCAAAAAAGCGCAATGATGAACAAGAAAGTGCTGACCTTGTAGCCTGTACAACTTATTTTACAGTTTTAAAGTTTACAGGAAGCACTTCTAACCTGATAATGCATAAATACTACATAAGCTCCAACAAATTAAAGAAAGCTTCCCTAATTAAGGTAAATCAAGAGACGAAGGACGAGGGTGATGCTGTTATCACTGAATGGGTGTTAAAGACCTGTAGACCAATAAAAATTATAGACGACTCCGGCATTAAAAAGCTGTCTTCATTATTAATAAATGTTGGAGCCAAATTTGGAGCAAATGTCGACGTCGATAAATTACAACCACACAGAACAACAACATCCCGAAATATAACCAATATGTATGTGTCGCATGTGTCCAATTAAAACCGAAGTTGAGAGATGCAAAGTCTTTGGATATTCAATTACGAGTGACGTGTGGACTGATAACTTTTTGAAAACGTCTTATTTAGATTATCATGTACAATCCATTATATCAAGAAGGGAGTTTTAGTTGATCGTCTTTTGGCCATGAAATCAATAAAAGACACGCCCTGCACAGGTTTGTTAGAAGAATACATACATAATATATAGTGACATATCCACAGTCCCACGGACTAAGCACACACTTGTCACACTGGTCTCACACACCCCATGCTACCCCATAGTAAACTAGTAAACACCAGATAACAACCAGACAGTTATTGGAATCCTCAAGCCAAGGCTAATGGAATAAACCCAAACTCCAAAACAGGATGCAACCCGAAACTCCAGTCTATCCCGACATGTAGACTAAACATTTATGACTTAAGCTTGCACCCAATTGTCACGTTCCCACGTTCGAAGTTTGAACTCGCATAGACGAAAACAAAAATATTAGATTTCGATAACAAGATCGTAAAACAAAAGAGCACTTGCATCCAAGAGCAAACACACTTGAATCCAAGAGAAGATTAATTGATAATCCCAAATTCTAAAACAAGTGATTCAAAATAGTTATCCCCAGAATAATCTACGTGATTAAAAAACCAAAAATCCTGTTAGGTCAGAAAAAAAATTTTTTCTGTTAATAAACCAAAATCCTGTGAAAGAAAAATATTTCTGTGAATAAACCAAAATCCCGTGCGGTCAGAAAAATAAAGTTCAACGTGAATTTGTTTAATTCTGCAATTTATTAACACAAACAAAAGACAAGCAAAAACAACAACAATGGCAGTCCCGCAACTCTCCGAAGTCCACTTAAACCAAGTTTTGGCCCAATTCAAAGAATTGCACTACAACGATGGCACACCTGGAAAGCTATCAGGCTTCATCAGCCAGGTAGAACAACTACTAAGTTTGTACCCGACACAAGAGCCCCGATAAGCCCACGTCATCTATGGAGCAATCCGAAGAGTGATCGTTGACTCAGCGTTGGAAGCAGTGATCCAGACAGGAGCAACAACATGGATGGAGATGAGGACAGCGCTTTCCACTTCATTCAAAGATCATAGACCTTATGTGACACTGATGAAGCAGCTGGAAGAGACCACCTACCCACGAAGCATCAGTTAGTTCATCGAGGCGCTTATAGTGCAGTACCGGAATATTTTTGATAAGCTGGATATAGAAATTGACCCGGTAAACAAAGCTAATTACACAGAAATGCTTAAGCGAACTGTCAGAAATACAATAGACAGGAAACTCCCTAATAGGATGTAAATGTCGTTAGCACGCAAATATATTGATACAATTCCTAACCTAAAGCAAGCGACTATCGAACTTGGTCTTTGTGATGAACGTCCCGAAGATCAATACCTCCAGAAGTCCCAAGGGCACAATCGCAAGAACGGGGGAAATAAGAACCAAAGAAATAATTAAAGGTATTACAATAACAATCATTACCTACATAGTAATTATTATTCTGCTGCTAATCAAAGTATGTCCCAAGCAGCTAATACTAACAAGAATAACCAAAGTAGCCAAAGTCAATATCCTACTAGTTACATTCCAACAAATCAAAGGGGAAATTATCATACATTTAGAAATAATTTGACACAGGGTAGGCAAAATAGCCCCATTAATTACCAACCATCACCTTCGAATAACGCAAGTAGTGGTGGAACCACCAAAAGACAAAGGGAAAGCCAGAGTGGGCAAAGTAAGATGGACGTAAATTTTTATCAAATTGCCTCGGACAATCCGGAGTTAGAGGAGGAAGAAACAGTCCCTACGTAAAAATTACATAAAATAGCAATCTTTACAAAGGCATGATCGACACAGGCTCATCCATCAATAAAATAAAAAAGAATATTGCAAAAGAAAAAGAAATCGTAGAGAATCTTACGGTGTATACAATAAAGGGCCCTATCAAATTAAGTAAAAGTGTAATAATGAAGCCCAGTGCAGCATGTCCGTCTGAGCAAAAGTTCTATGTGCATAATTTCTCCGATAGTTATGATTTCCTGTTAGGTCGCCAGTACTTAGAGGATTCTAAGGCAAAGATTGATTATAAAAAGGAGACGGTAACGTTAGGTTCAAGAACCTACAAATTTTCTTACGAGGAAAAAAGAGCGAGACCGCATTCACAAAATGCTTTGACTGCAGAAAAACTCGTCCAAAATCAAAAAAGGAGAAGACCGCACCTACAAAGTGCCGTACTCCAAAAATTGACACAAAGGGTAGAAATGGTTCACAGTCTGACCCTATGTCGATTGACAATGAGATAGTCAGCTTCGCAATCAATTAGCAATTAGATCATATATTATAATTTTTTCCACTTCATTGGAAGAACATATTCTATCTCTAAAGAAAGTCATTGGAAAGATAAGGGATGCTAATTTAAAACTACAGCTAGACAAATGTGAGTTCATGAAAAAGGAAACTGAATTTCTAGGACACATTGTCACTACGGATGGGATTAAACCGAACCCAAACCAAACAAAGGCGATTATAAACTTTCCATTACCCAAGACCCCTAAACAAATAAAGTCTTTTTTAGGATTGTGTGGTTTCTACAGGAAGTTTATACCTAATTTTGTCAAGATAGTCAAACCTATGACTACCAAACTGAAGAAAGGAGCAGTGATTGATACCAAATGCAAAGACTATAATTAAGTCGTTTGAAAGGTTAAAGGTGTTGATAACTTCAGAACCGGTTTTAATCTATCCTGATTTCTCAAAACCCTTTTCTCTCACAACTGACGCAAGTAACTTAGGAATAGGTGCAGTGTTGTCACAAAATCACAAGCCTGTATTTTACGCCAGCAGAACGCAGAACGAGCATGAAATAAACTACGATACTATTGAAAAAGAATTACTAGCGATAGTTTGGGCATCGAAGTATTTCAGGTCATACCTATTCGGCAGGTCATTTGAAATTCGAAGTGACCACAAACATTTGGTATGGCTTAATAATATCAAAGAGCCAAATATGAAACTTAAGCGTTGGAAAATAAAATTGAACGAATTCAATTACAAAATAAAATATCTTCTTGGCAAAGAACATTAAGTATCAGATGCTCTTTCCCTCACAAAAATAGAAGAAATCATGCTTGGCGAAATAGCGAAAAGCATAGACGCAACAATGCATAGAGCAGGTGAAGATAATTTAAATTACATATCCATCTCTGAAAGACCATTGAATTTCTATTCTCGACAGATAGAGATTGAGAAGGGAAACAATGACACCACAGACGTGAGTCAAAATAACTTATAAAGAAATGACAAACGAGTTGGCTAAATCTATCATTAAGGAGTGTATGTGCACCAAAAAGAGCGCTATTTACTTCCCTAATGAAGACGACTTCTTAGTATTCCAAAGGACATATACCGAAATCATAAGCCCTAACAACTTGACTAAACTGTTAAGATGTACTAAGAAATTGATTGATATTTTTACCTATGCTGAATTCAAGAATTTGATCTTGAAGAAACATATGGAACTTCTACTTCCCGGCATAGATAATACAATTAATTGGTTCAAAGAAGAACATTATTATCCCGATAGTCAGAAGTTAATTCAGAATGTAATTAACCAATGTGAAATCTGTAACATCGCTAGAACCGAGCACAGAGACACAAAATTAACATTCGAAACAACAGCGGAAACATTTAATGCCCGTGAAAAATAGTGATTGGGTAGAAGCAAAAAGAACCTTAATAAAGATATTTAATGACATAGTAAAACCCCAAGAAATTAAAGCAGATAAAGATTCAGCCTTTATGTGCGCAGCACTCCAAGTTTCGCTAAAATCTGAGGGCGTAAATATATCCGTAACCACCAGCAAAAATGGCGTATCCGATATAGAAAGATTTCATAAGACCGTTAATGAAAAACTCAGAATCATTGGTAGTGAACAAAACATAGAGGATAGATGTACAAAATTCGAATTAATTCTATATGTTTACAATCATAAAACAAAACACAATACTACCAAAAGGTCACCGGCAGACATCTTCTTATATGCAGGAACCCCAGATTTCAATGTTCAACAGAACAAAATTGACGAAATCAATAGACTCAATGAGAAAGACACGAGTTTAAAGTAGACACGAAGTACAGGCAGGCACCACTTGTCAAAAGCAAAGTAACCAATCCATTCAAGAAAACAGGACAGGATAAACAAGTGGATGAAAAACATTTCGAAGAAACAAACCGGCAGGAATATTGTTCATTATAAATCAAAATTCAAGAAACAAAAGAAGATTAAGATTAAGATTAAGAGCAAATACGATAATTCCAGACCCGCAAAAGAAATGTGGACGATGCCATATATTTCCTTTACTGATATTATGCAAGATCCCCATTATCACCAATGCCCAAGGAAGTAACATTAAAGTGAAGCCGATCAGTGCGAAGAATGGATATCTGATTTTCCAAACAGGCACGACAGAAATCCCGATAAACTACGATTACCATTGCTTAAGTATAAACATAACAAAGACAATGCTAGTGTTCAACAACCTATTAGAAGAAGCAAAAGAATTTCCTAGTGTGTTACAAATACAATATTTAGCTTTGAAATTAAAGAAGGAAATCAATGGGTTAAGAATTATTAGGCGAAGCAAAAGAGGTCTTCTTAATGTAGTGGGAACAGCTTACAAATATCTATTTGGCACATTGGACCAGAACGATAAAGATGAGCTAGAAGAAAGAATTAATAATTTGTCTAAAAACACAGCCCAAAATCATGATTAAAACATAATTATTGATGTAATCAATAATGGCATCAACATTATTAACAAGCTCCAAATAGAAAAGGAAATGGAAAAACGAGTGCCAATTCTCATATTTAACTTACAACAGTTCACTGAATATATAAGAATATTGAACTAGGCATGCAATTAACCAGACTGGATATTTTCAACCCGAAATTACTTAAACACGATTATCTGAAACAAGTATGTTCCCAAAAAGTACTAAAAATCAAAAAATGAAATTGGCTTAGAGCAGACACCAACGAAATTTCAATTGTTTCCAACGTTACGAGCGAGATAATCAAAGTGCCAGTTTACGAGATAGTTCCATACCCAGATGAACATAATTACATCCTAACATACATTAGATAAGTTCTACATTTATAAACAGGACATTTATAATACAGGACAAACTATTCTTGACGAATGCATTACTGGAATTATAAAACAAGAATCCACCGAATGCAAATATATAAAAACTCGCAAAATTTTTTAAATCAACTACATAAAACCAAACATATTGCTTACATCGAATATACCAACAACTGTAGTAAATCAGGACTGTAAAAACAATATAGTTTCGATTTCTGGAAATAACATGATTTAAATAAATTATTGTACAATGCAAATACATGAATTCATAGTTTTAAATAATTTCGCAGATTTTACACATTTATAATACAGGACAAACTATTCTTGACGAATCCATTACTGGAATTATAAAACAAGAATCCACCGAATGCAAATATATAAAAACTCGCAAAAATTTTCAAATCAACTACATAAAACCAAACATATTGCTTACATTGAGTATACCAACAACTGTAGTAAATCTGGAAATAAAATAATTTAAATAAATTATTGTACAATGCAAATACATACAAATACACAGACAATTTATATTAACAACAATGTTACTAAAATAGAACCAATAGCCTATTAGAAACAAGAGAAATGTTAAATTCACATGTAAAATACTACAGTACATTCCAAATCATATGTCTTACATCTTTTGCACTCACAATATTCAGATTAATTCTGTATTTAGTGTATAAGTTCAAAAGTATACCCAAGAACTTCATTGTTAAATATAAGAAAACCGAAGAACAACCGAACAAATTGTAAATGATCAGATCATACCAGAAAACAACATTATGATTTATCCTACATTACATACCTGAGGACAGGCCAAATTCAAAGGTTGGGGGAATGACATATCCACAGTCCCACGGACTTAGCACATGCCTACTTATAAGTACACATACACCATTGCAATAAGTATCATACCCTATGATACCCTGTATGCACTTGTCACACTGGTCTCACACACCCGGTGCTACCCCATAGAAAACTAGTAAACACCAAATAACAACCAGACAGATATTGGAATCCTCAAGCCAAGGCTAATGGAATAAACCCAAACTCCAAAACAGGATGCAACCCGAAACTCCAGTCTATCCGAACATGTAGACTAAACATTTATGACCTAAGCTTGCACCCAATTATCACGTTCCCACGTTCGAAGTTTGGACTCGCATAGACAAAAACAAAAATATTAGATTTCGATAACAAGATCGTAAAACAAAAGAGCACTTGTATCCAAGAGCATACGCACTTGAATCCAAGAGAAGATTAATTGATAATCCCAAGCTCTCTCCAAATTCCCTTCAGAACTTTAAAAGTTTAACTCAATATTTTAAAGCTCGAGACCGAGGCTTGAACGTAAATTAATCCAAATCAATAAGTTAAGTTCAGTTTGAGACTCGAAAATATTCGGTCGGTGTTCTTCAACAGTTTGTAAAATTATTCGGTTAAATAAATTTTTTTTTTTTTTTAACTTACGAATAACCCAAACACATAATTTGGACAGTCCCGTAATTGTAACCGACCGGGGTACCAGTATGATTAAATTGATTGGAAAAAATTCATCGCGTTAACCATTTGCTCAATAACGCTATCGAGAAAGCAATTGATTCTGTTTCTGACTTGGCCAATATGGTCACTATTTGCAGTAAGCTGGTTAGGTACTTCAAAAAATCCGGAATTCCGTTCTAGCAGTATCATTGAAAAGTTTTTGTCCGACTCGGTGGAACACCGTTTATTATTTGATGAAGTCTATAGAATAACTGGATTGGAATATTAGCAATTCTAAAGATAAAGATCAGACGTGCAGAATTGAGAAAATAAATATTAACCATTTGGGATCCATTGTCCGGCTTTTGAAAACTTTTGAAAGTGTTTTTAAAAGAGCTTGAAGCTTCAAAACGCCCAACGATGCATTTGATATTGCCGAACATCAGTAGGTTAAAAAATGACTACAGTGACATTGAAATTATTAAATCGTTTAAAATCGAGCTCCTCAACCAAATATCTACCTTAGTAACACCAAATTTAACAAAATATCACAAAATAGCGCTAACCCTCTTCCCAACGACCAAAAAGCTCATTCAATTTACAACAACAGAAAGAGAAACTGTAATTAACGACTGCAAATATATTATGAATGAATTTATTTATTTATTTTTTTTTTTACTGGACGTTGATGCACTACGGTCAGTACACTCAAGTGGCCCATCGACACCAAGCACGTGCCTGTTTGGGTTAGATATTAGTAGACGCGATGGAAAAAAATAGAAAAGAATACGAGGAAAATAACTACTGGCGTGCCGCCTGGCTGTTTGTTTGCATACGTACTAAGTGGGTTAGGATTAAGGTTTTTAGTCTAGGAAGGCTATCTACGTTAGATGTTATTGTGTACAAATCGTTATAATTTGCACATAGGACTCTAAAAGGTTCATGCAATTCAAACGAAGTTCTACATTGGCGCAAGACTAATTGCAAATAGGATCTAGTTTTTCTACTCGGAACATGAAAATTTAGCGGACCAACAAGTCAGCACTTTCCACTTCACCGCGAATAAGAGTGAAAGTAAATGTAATGCCTATAATCGTTCTACAATTGGCTAAGGACGGTAAGTTTATTAGAAGGTATTACGCAAGATCCATATTCTAAGATAGGACGAACTAACGAGGTATATAATGTTTTAGTAACGTAACGGGGTCATTGAATTCTTTCGACCACCGTTTTATAAATCCAAGCACACCCCTGGTTTTATTCACCATGCACGAAATGTGTTCAATAAAGTCGAGTTTGGGGTCCAGGCGAACACCCAAATCATCGACTATATGAATTCTTTCTAAAGAGCAGCAGTTCAGCGTAAAAGTCGCAAGCTTAGAAACGACACGAGAGAATGCCATTAGCTTGCATTTAGAGCCGTTTAAATTTAATAAGTTTAGACGGCACCATGTTTGAAAATTATCAAGATCTGTTTGTAAATCAGACTGGCAAGCAGCGTCCTTATATTGCACGCAAAGCCTAACATCGTCAGCGTACATAAGTAAGTAAGTAAGTAAGTAAGTTAATCAAGACTTTGGGCGGGTTGTTAATAAATAATGTAAGCAATAGGGGACCCAAATGACTCCCTTGCGGGACACCAGATGTAACCCGGAGAACATTAGACAAGCTGTTTTTAAAGAGGACCTTTTGCGTCCTGCCAATCAGATAAAAAGATCATCCGGAAACCCCATTAAGTCAAGTTTCCTAACAAGAAGTGAATGGTTAACAGAGTCAAAGCTTTACTGAAATCAGTATAAATGACATCTGTCTGAAGATTATTATGGAAGCCTTTTATAATGAAAGAAGTGAGCTCCAAAAGGTTTGTTGTTATTAATCTTCGTTGTTGATGTAGATATGGAGAAATTACTGATCGACAAAAGTTTCGGGATGGCCGACAACTTAGAGACTTCTCTGTAGGTTTTGGCTCCCGATTTGGTACCTTTTTTGTGGAGAGAAATTAAAAATGATTCCTTCCAAATAAGGGGAAAGTGGGAAGTTTCTAAGGATAAGGTAAACAATTTAAGAAGGGGCTTGCACAGGGCTTTGGCACAATACCTAAGCACACAACCAGGCATTCCGTCGAAAATAAACAGGCATGACGCGATGAAGATCAATAAGAAGAGAGCTTTCGTTCAAACTAGGACTGAAAATAAGGTTCGACTTGGGCATGCTGTAAGAATATGTCTGATTTGAATCCTTGAAATTTGAATATGTTGTTTGAAAAACTGTGCAAATAGATCGGTCCTGTGAGAAATGAGCCCTGCAGCGAGTTGTTAAATAGGCAGAAAGTGCAGTAGGAGAGCAGGTGCGTCTGAATTTAGCATACAGTCAAGATTTTATATTCTTAAGGCGACTCAACTCTTTAGTTAACCAAGGAGGCTTATTCGAGATTAATGGATAGTGTAATGGAACACATGTAGTAAAAGAATTCATGGCATTGTAAAAAATGTCCATGGCATCCGCCATGTCAGTGCACATGTATAGATCGGACAAATTAAATTTAGAAATAAAATTATTCAGCCTTTCAAAGTCCGCCTTGCGAAGGGAGAGAACTTTTGTGACTGGTCAGTCAGATATACTCTGTACATCAGTCCCAATATCATGAGTCACATCGAAACTAGGATGATAAG